>JAJOHK020000458.1:0-25535 GCA_022457215.2 Leucocoprinus gongylophorus | reverse complement strand
AATAGTATTATGTTTAGTTTGAAGTGAAACTTTTACATTGATTGCTATATTAGTTATAATTGATTGTGGTTTAAATTATTACTAAGCAGAATACTCTACAACAATTATCCAAATATTAGAAGAGTAGCATTACTTTTTGAAAAGTACTGAAACTTTAGTTAAAATTTAGACAAATCATGAAGAATATAGAAAACTGTAATAGCTAAGAAACTCAATTGGAATTAAGTCCAGTAGTTACTTTATTTGGCACAATTCAATTTTATATTGTATTATTAACTTGGAAAATCTATAAATAAATCTAATATAATATTTTATCAACCAGATCATAATACTAACTCTCAAGATAATAAAAATATGATACTGCTCAAGCTAGAGCTTTTAGCTATCTGTTATAAGATAAGAGTGTGGACAGACTTTAGGTAGGGTTAGTGTTAGGACAGAAATAGACAGTAGTATATTATTAGTCTACAATAGAGGAAGGGCATGTGACCTGGAAATCATGTAATATGATGTCATAATATCAAGTTCACAAATGGTGGACTTAGTTTTTCTTTATTTTATTTTTCATTTCTATTTTCTTTTTGTTTTATTTTCTTATTTTTCTATTTTTAGAACATAGGGTTAGGGTTAGATCATGAGACACAGAGAACAAAGTAAAAAGATCTAGAACAAATGACATTAGACAATATAGATACCATATATTAACCTTATATACTACATATGGTAGTTTAGGTATTATAATACAAAAGTATGAACAGACTTCTAGGGTTAGGGTTAGGATCTTAGGTAATAATTATTAGTTTATGGTTAGAGAGATACGGGTACATGACTAGGAAGTCATATGACATTACATTATAAGCCTGAAGTAGTCTAGAGCAGTTTGGAAGGATCTAGGGTCTAGAAGGATCGGGAAGAGTCTAGAGAAGGAGTTAAGGTTAGGAGTAACATCAAAGAACAACGGTTCCTCATGGTGTACACATGGTGTGCATATGGACAATAGAAATTAAAGGAGTATGATGTCAGGGCACATAGTAGCCTTATGGTAGATGAGTAATAGGACATGAGGTAGAAGCATGGACCTTAGGGCAGGAGAAGCGTAGTCATAGCATGGACTAATATTACAACATATTTAAGTAGAAATAGATCCTGTAAAGAGTTCTCCATCGAGCTCTCTTGTATAAACCCTATACAAGGTTCTTCTCCTGAGTCAACACTAAGATTCCTAAGTTGTAACATTAGGATAGGGTGCACAGTAGTGAGTACAGACCATTGGTAGTAGTATATAAGGTAGATTAGTTTGTAGAGAGATCTCTATCGAGTTCTCTTGTGTTACTCAATACAAGAGTTGTTCTTTTGTCCAACTCTAAGAACTTGAATTCATAACATTAGAACTCGATTCCCTCTTAAAAAACTGCTTAACACTAGCCCTTTTCTTTCTTACTCTTTTATCATCCTCAACCAAAGAACAATACAGTTCTTTAGTCAAGAAGCCACTGCCGGACCCTAGACATAAGGGGTATACCAATCAGGAGGGGAAATCCTGGCCATTTATCTGTATCAAAGCCCATTGGTATATGGTAGACATACTACCCTTGTGTGGATGTGTTTATTACATCTTCATCCTATCAGCCTTGTGCTACAGATCCATTTGTAGTCTGTCTATGCAGAGGAACGTCAGTTTGTTCTTAAAACAACTGACTAGAGTAGAACATCCTTCTTAAGACAAAATAGTATACATTTTTCTTAGGGTAGTAGTTAGTAGACAGGAATAGTCAGTAGATGGTGTAAACAGAACAAGAAGAGTGCCTGTTATCACCTACCAAGAATTCTGTCATCTTCAGAGTATGAGTTCAAGAGCAAAACCAGTACGGGTTCTGCTCTTTCTCTATATACATCTTCACCACTATTATCACCACCATCATCATCACCAATTCCCATTGACTCCCCACCATATTACAATATGAGTCAAATAAACTTACACAAAATTATCCGCCAGCAACAGGAACAGCTGGCAGCAATGTAAGCACAAATACAAGCCCTACTTGCAACAATAGGAAGAGCAGGAAGCACTGAGAGAGAGACAATGGAGTCCAATATGGGATCTCACATGGAGATGGCTAAGCTAGTTATCTTTAATAAAGAAGCAGGAAAAGTGGAAGGATTTGTGATTGCTTGTAGGTTATATTTGAGGATGAAAATGAAGGAGACAACTGTGGAAGAACAAGTACAATGGATTCTCTCATATGTACAGAGAGGATCAGCAGATATATGGAAGGAAAATATTATAAAAGAATTAGAAACAGGGGAGATGGAGTACAAAACTGTGGAGGAATTTTTGACAGCTTTGAAAAAGAAATGTGATAGAGGAGAGAAGGAATTAGTGAAGGCAGTGGAATTAAGGAAGTTGGAACAAGGAGGAAGAATGATGGAAGAGTTTGTGCAAGAGTTTAAGAGAGCAGCAAGAGGTAGCAGGTACAAAGGAAGGCTCTTGGTGGAGAAATTCAAGAGAGGGATAAACAGAGGAATTAGGAGGAAGCTGATGGAGTCCAAAAATCCACTGGTCTCCATTGAGCAATGGTACAGGAGAGCAATAGCCCTTGATAGAAATTGGAGGGAGAGCAGAAGGGAAGAGGAGTAATTGAGGAGTAAGAAGGAAGTAGGAGGAGGAACACAGAAGCAGGAGAGATAGATATTGCCATGATCCCTAGTGTGGCAAAGGAGGCAAATGTCTCCTCAGTAGGCAACAACAGAGTCTGCTCCAATAGAAGAAGTAGAGAGAACAAATATGGTAGTAGTGAGAAGACAAGAGCAGGAGCAAAGACAGGGAGCAGGGGTTCCTCTCAGATGGAACCCTTACGCAATAGATGTTATGAATCAAAGCTCAAAAAGTTAAGCAATGAAATAACTCTTGTGTTGAGTAATACAAGAAAACTCAATAGGGTTTCTAGTACAAAGTAGTCTACCTTATATACTACTACTCATGGTCCATGCTCACTACTGTACACCCTACCCTAATGACCATGTATGTGACATGAGGCCAGCATGTGTTGTCTATACTGTATGACATCACTTTATTCTAGAATTTTTTACTCCATTCTCTCAAGTCCTGTGATCAGTCTTGTGACTATGCCATCAACTTGTGACTGATGTGACAGTGTGACAGATAAATCCTAACCCAAGTTGTTCTAAAAATAGAAAAGAAAAGAAAAGAAAAAATAAAATAAAATGAAAAGCGAAAAATAAAAGTTAAGTCTACTGTCAATGATCTTGACATTACTCCCCCTTTTAGATTTCTCCTCTAGAGAAATATCCTGTTCTCCAGTCTCTTCTTCTTATCTTCTTGTTTTCTTCTTCCATTTTTGCTTCTATCATCCTCAAATGCTTACTTTCGTTAATTTGCCTATTCTCTTTCCATTTCTTCCAATTCTTTTCCAATTTATTTAAGTATTCCTCCTCAAATTTTTGATTATCCCATCTATATGACAACTTTGCCATATACTTCCCTGGTAACTCCATTCTTCTCTATTCATCTACTTCTTCCTCCTGTCGCCTAACTTCTACTCCTCCTTGTTCAAATTTTTTAATTAATTTTTCTGCATTTTTCAAATTTTCTCTCCTCTCCCAAGTGTCCCCTTCTGCCATAAATCCCTTCCACCTTATCAAGTATTTCTTCACTCCCCTTATTTTTTTCTTGTTTAGTATTTTTTCTATCTCCTATTCTTTAACTCTTTCCACTTCTACTGGTTTTCCTTCCTCTTTCTTCTGTCCCTTCACTTACCCCTTATATCTTACTATCTAGCTTACATTTACTACTGGATGGATCCTCATCAAACTTGGCAATCGCAACTTTACCGCATTCGACGATACTATCTCTTCTATTGCATATGGCCTTACATATCTTTCCATCAACTTTTTTGTAGGTCTTTCTTTGAACACTAGATCCCTAGTGCTCAATAGTACTCGATCTCCCTTTTTCCATTCTTTGGTTTCCTTCCTTCTCCTATCCACATACCTCTTCATTTCCTCCTATATTTTCCTTAGTGCTACTTCTGCTTCTTCATGAACCTTCTTCATCCTTTCTACAAACTCTGTTGCACTCTCTACCTTTCCCTTCCTCCTAATATCTCCTCCCATCCTTAACTCCTTTCCATAATTTGCCATAAAAGGCAATACTTTTGTTGCCATATGTACTTTGTTATTTATTGCAAATTCTGCTGCTGTTAACCACTCCGGCCAATCCTTCTGCCTATGCTTAATAAAGAATCAGAGATACTGCTCCAATTCTTGATTCATCCTCTCAGTCAGTTAGTCAGTCTGAGGATGAAATGCTGTCAACAATTTTGTCCTAATCCCCAACATCCTATTCAACTCCTTTGTTAACTTAGCTACAAACTGAGGTCCTCTATCTAATACTATGCTCTCTGGCAACCCATGTAACTTCCACACATTGTCCCAAAGCAACCTTGCTAAACCCTTTGCTGATGTTCCTTCTGTCGTTGCCATAAAATACGTCATTTTTGACAACCTATCACATACTACTAATATCGCATCCTTCCCTGCCACTACTAGCAACTTCGTAATAAAATCTACTGTCAAGTGTGTCCACATTTTTTGTAGTACTTCACTTAACTTTAACTTCCCTGCTGGTTCTTCTGTCCTGTTTTTCATCCTCTGGCATAGATTACACCCTTCCACATACTTCTCCACATCTCTGGTCACTCCCAGCCACCAATAGTTCCTCGTCACCAATTCCACCATCTTCTACCTTTCTTTGTGTTCTGCCACTGGCATATCATGATGTAACCGGATTACCTCCGCCCTTAATTCCTCATTCTTTGGTACATACACCTTACCCTCTTTCAACACTAGATCTCCTTCTATTTTCCACTCATTTCCTTTTAACTCCTTAACTCTTGCCTTCTTTATCTCCTCTACTACTCTAATTACATCTTCATCCCTACTTCTTGCTTTTTTTATTTTTTCTACTAAATCTACTTCTAGTCCTTCTACAACTACTTCATATATACTATGAATCCAATTGTCCTTATTGAATATTTGATTCTCATTGTCTTTGTCCACTTCTACCTTCCAGTCCGCTCTCCTACTAAGTTTGTCTGCTTTCCCCATCTTACTTCCTGCTATATGCTTCAAGGTGAAATCAAATCGAGACAAATATAACATCCATCTTGCTTGTCTCCTATTCAACTTCTGTACTTTCATGAAATACTCTAAATTTTTGTGATCTGTCCAGATCTCAAATTTAGTTTGCATCCCTTCTAACAAGTGTCTCCATGCCTCCAATCCCCTAATAATGGCTAACATCTCCTTATTGTGTATTTCGTAATTTCTTTCTGTTTCATTTAACAACTTGGAAAGGAATACCACTGGCCTCCACAATCCATCTTTACATTCCATTAACAACATACCTCCTGTTGCATAATCCAATGCATCCATCTCCATCCTCATTTTTTTATTTATATTGGGAGCTGCCAATACTGGCTCCTTTGTAAATTGTTCCTTTAACTCCTTAAATATCTCTTTCTGTTTTTCCATCCACTCCCACTTTTTATCTTTTTTCACTAAATCATGTAATGGCCTTGCCACTGTTGCAAATTCTTTTATGAACTGGAGATAGTAATTTACCAGTCCCAAGAACTTCTGAACATCTTTGACACATTTTGGCGTCGGTCACTCCAAGACTCCTTTTACTTTCCCCTTCTCCATTTTAATCCCCTCCAGTCCTATTACTACACCTAAAAATTCTACCTCCCTCGCCTTCCACTTACACTTCTCCAGTTTCACATATAAATCATTTTCTTCCAGCCTCTTAATTATTTCCATCACTAACTCGTCATGTCCTTCCTCTGTCTCCATTCCCACTATCATATCGTTAATAAAGACCACTACTTTTCCTGTATTAATGAGGTCTCTCAGCAACTTGTTCATCATAGCTTGAAAAGTTGCTGGGGAATTCATCAACCCAAAAAACATAACAGTCAGTTCAAATGACCTCTCTGGCATTGTGAATGCTGCCTTTCACTCATCTCCTTCCTTAATTCTTATGTTGTTGTATCCCCCCACCTTAGATCTATCTTTGTGAACAACTTCTTTGTGCCAATATTCTCCAAGACATCAGAAATCAAAGGGAGTGGGTAATTGTTTTTGATCATCCACTCATTCAAATATCTGTAGTCCTGTACCATTCTCTTCTTCCCATCTTTTTTCCCTACAAAGAACACCAGCACTGTTTGTGGTGACTTAGATGGCCAGATATAACCCTTTCTCAACTGCTTCTTTACAAACTCTCTGACCTTCTCTCTCTCTTCTCTGGACAAAGGATAGACTTTCCCTTTCCTTGGCATAAACCCTTCCTTCACATCTATTGCATGATCCCATAATTTTCTCATGGGCATCCTCTCTGACTGCTTCTTTCCAAACATCTTTATCCACTTATGAAATCTCTCTGGTACCAACTTCTTTACTTTCTCCTCCAACTTTGCTGCTTCCTCTTCTTTATCCCATATCTCCCATTCTTCTGCTACTTTCCTTACTTCTACTGTTTTCCCCTTTTTCTGTTTCTTCTTTCTTTTCTTTTCCTCCCTCTTTTTCCCTGCTTCTTTTGCCTCTTCTTCCTTTTGTTTCTCCCATCCTGACTTCCCTTACACTGGTCTTCACTACTTCCCACACTCTTCTGGACATCTCGTCATCTTGATCTCCCCTGTTCTCCAATCAATCTCAAGATTGTAGTGTGCTAGCCATGGCATTCCCAAAATTACCTTCCACTTCTGTCCTCAAATCATATCTATCTCAGTCCTCTCTCTATACCCCTGATAATATATGTTTACCTCCACTGTATTTTCTATTAGTCCTTCCTTATTAAAAAACCCATCCACATTTCTCACCTGCATCGGTCTTTCCAACTTTTTTAGTTTAAAGCTCTATTTCTTAGCAAACTTAGAGCTCATTACCAAGCTTGTCGCACCACTGTCTAGCAATGCCTCTACTGTAATCCCCTCCTGCATATCAGTTCTTTCCAGCCCAATTTTCACCATTACTTCCCTCAAACCCTTCTCTTCTATCTTTCTTACTTTCTTCTCAATTCCCTCTGAATCTGATGTACCAGCATCTATTTGCGTAGCTAATATATTAAATTTGTTATAAGAACCTAGTCGAGGAACTCTAGATTCTCCACCCCTTTTAAATTGTCTGAATGTTCAAAATTTCCCTTGATTCCTCCTCTTCCATATTCCAACCTTCTTTTCTCAGCTACTCTTCCTCTCTGATCCCTATTCCTACAATGACAGGCCATGTGCCCAAATCCTCCACAAGTGTAGCAATTTCTTCCTTGATCTACCTCCATGGCATAAGGGTCCCATCTAGGAGACACCTCTATATTCTGCCCTACTCCTGTTCCTGATTCCCTTACTACTACTGCATTTGTTTTCTCTACTCCTTTCATCGGAGCAGGTCCTGTTATCGCCTGCTGAGACAATAGTTGTCTTCTCTACCACATCAAAGGTCATGGCAGGTTCTGTCTCTCTTGCTTAGGTGCTTCTCCTTCTTCTTCTTTTTTCCTTAGCCTTTCTTCCTCTCTCCTACTCTCCCTCCAATTTCTATTCAGGGCTATTGCCCTCCTATACCATTGTTCTATGGAGGCCAGCAGATTCTCCACCTCTATCAGCTTCCTTCAAATTTCACTGTTTATCCCTCTTTTAAACTCCTCTATTAAGGGCCTCCCCTCATATCTGCTTCCCCTTGCCGCTCTTTTAAACTCTTGTACAAATTCTTTCATCGACTTTCCTCCTTGCTCCAACTTCCTTAATTCTGCTGCCTTCACCAATTCCTCTTCTCCTCCCCCAAACTCCTTCCTTAGACTTGTCAAAAATTCTTTTACTGACTCATATTCTACTTCCCCTGCCTCCAATTCTTCCATTACGTTTTCTTTCCAAACATCTGCCAACCCTTCCTACACATATGACAACACCCACTGCACCTGTTCTTCTACTGTATTTTCCCTCATTTTCATTCTTACAAATAGTCTACATGCTGTAATAAAACCTCCTACCTTCTCTACTTCTCTATTAAAGATGGCTGGTTTTGCCACCTCTATATGAGATCCCATGTTGGATCCCCCTGCTTCTCCTCCTGCTCCTCCCTGCGCTGCAAGCAGGGCCTGTATTTGTGCCTGCATTGCAGCCAACTGCTCCTGCTGCTGCCTTATGATCTCATGAAGGTTAATTTGACTCATGTTGATATTGTTTTGATAGGAGGGGGTGAGTCAATAGATGATGGTGATTGTGATGATGGTGGTGGTGGAGGAGGGGAGGATGTGTATAGAGGTAAGGCCAAGCCTGTACTAGTCTCGGTTTCGGACTTGTACTCCAAAGACAACAGTATTTCGGTATGTGATAGCAAGCCCTCTTCAAGTCCTGCCTACACAACTACTGACTACTTACGTCTACTAACTACTGCTCTAAAGGAAATGTAAACAATTTTGGCTTCAGAAAGCCGTTCTACTCTAAGCAGATGTTTTAAGAACAATCTGCTGTTCCTCTGTATAGACACACCACAAGGGATGTGTAGCATAAGGCTGATAAATGGAAAAGTAATGATCACATCCACAAAAGGATGATACGTCTAAAGAACACCAGTGGGCTTTGGTGCTGACAAACGGCTGAGCTTCCCCTGCTCAACTAGTACACCCTTTTATATCTAGGGTCTGGTAGTGATCTTCTTGACTGAAGGTCGGTGTTGACCTTTGGTTGAGGATGAGATAGAGAGTAAAAAGAAAAGTTGAGGGCTGGTGTTAAGTGGTCAAGAAAATGGGATCGAGTTCTAATGTTATAAATCAAAGCTCAAAGAGTTAAGCAATGAAACAACTCTTATATTGAGTAATACAAGAGAACTCAATAGGGTTTCTAGTACAAAGTAGTTTACCTTATATACTACTACTCATGGTCCATGCTTACTACTGTGCACCCTACCCTAATGACCATGTGTATGACATGAGGCCAGCATATGTTGTCTATGCTGTATGATGTGACTTTATTCTAGAACCTTCTACTCCATTCTCCCAAGTCCTGTGATCAGTCTTATAACTATGCCATCAACTTGTGACTGATGTGACAGTGTGACAGATAAACCCTAACCCAAGTTGTTCTAAAAATAGAAAAGAAAAGAAAAGAAAAAATAAAAATAAAATAAAATAAAAAGCGAAAAATAAAAGTTAAGTCTACTGTCAATGATCTTGACAATAGAGGTGGATCAAGGAAGAAACTGCTATGCCTGTGGAGGATTCAGGCATATAACCTGTCATTGCAGGAATAGGGGAAGAGAAAGGACAATAAAGGAAAGAAGAGTGGAGTATGGAGGGGGAAGAATTAAGGAGATTTATGAACTTTTGAATAATTTAAAAGAGATGGAGAATCTAGAACTCCTCGACTAGATTTTCAAAATAAATATAGTGTATTAGCTACAGAAATAAATGCTGATGCACCTAAATCCAAGGAGAAGAAAGAAAGAGTAAGAAAAGCAGAGAGAAAAACATTGAGGGAAGTGATAGTGAAAATTGGGTTGGAAAGGTTGGATATGCAAGAGAGAGTAACAGTAGAGGTATTATTAGATAGTGGAGCAACTGGGCTGGTTATGAGCTCAGAGTTTGCTAAGAAGCAAGGCTTTAAATTAAAGAGGCTGGAAAGACTGATGAACATAAGAAATGTGGATGGATCACTGAATAAAGAGAGACTCATAGAATATACAGTGGAAGTAAACATTTACTATCAGGGATATAGGGAAAAGACGGAAATTGATATGATAGGAGGACAGAAGTGGACCGTGATCTTGGATATGCCATGGCTAGCTTTCCACAATCCTGAAATCAATTGGAGAATAGGGGAAGTAAAGATAATGAGGTGCCCAGAGGAATGTGGAAAACAGTGGAGACTAGTATAAGAGAAATTGGAGTGGGAGAAGCAGAAGGAAGAAGAAGCAAAAGAAGAAGCTGGGAGAAAGAGGAAGAAGAAGGATAAGAAGAAGAAGCAAAAAAGGGAAAGAATGATGGAGGTGAAGAAAGTAGCAGAGAAATGGGAGATATAGGATAAAGAGGAAGAAGCAGCAAGATCAGAGAAAAAAGCAAAAAAGCTGGTGCCAGAAAAATTTCATCAATAGATAAAGATATTTGGAAAAAAGTAGCCAGAGAGAATGCCAATGAGGAAGGTGTGGGATCACGTGATAGATGTTAAGGAGAGGTTTGTGCCAAGGAAGGGGAAGGTATACCCATTATCAAGAGAGGAAAGAGAAGAGGTGAGGGAGTTTATCAGAGAGCAGCTAAGAAAGGGGTATATTCGACCATTCAAGTTACCACAAATAGTACCAGTGTTTTTCATAGGGAAGAAGAACAGTAAGAAAAGAATGGTGCAGGATTACCGGTATCTAAATAAGTGGACCATTAAGAACAATTATCCACTCCCATTAATATCAGACATCCTGGAAAACATTGGGACAAAGAAGATGTTTACAAAGATGGACCTGAGGTGGGGATACAATAATGTGAGGATTAAAGAAGGAGATGAGTGGAAAGCTGCATTTATGACACTGGAAGAGTTGTTTGAACCAACAGTAATGTTCTTTGGATTGATGAACTCACCAGCAACCTTTCAGGCCATGATAAATGAGTTGCTAAGGAATCTGATCAATATAGGGAAGGTAGCGGCTTTTATTAATGACATGATAGTAGGAACAGAGACAGAGGAAGGACATAACAAGTTGGTAGCAGAAGTGATCAGGAGGTTAGAAGAGAATGATTTGTATGTGAAGCCAGAGAAGTGCAAATGGAAGATTAGGGAGGTAGGATTTTTAGGAGTGGTAATAAGGCCAGACAGAATAAAGATGGAGGAGAAAAAAGTGAAAGATGTTTTGGATTGGCCAACACCAAAGTGTGTCAAAGATGTACAGAAATTCTTAAGGTTGGCTAACTACTATTGTCAATTCATTGAAGGTTTTGCATCAATAGCTAGGCCACTACATGATGTGGTAAAGAAGGATAAGAAGTGGGAATAGACAGAGAAGCAGGAGAGAACATTCAAAGAGTTGAAGAAAAGGTTTATAGAAGGACCAGTGCTAGCAACACCAGACCTAGACAAGAAAATGTAGATAGAGGTAGATGCATCTGATTATGCAACAGGGGGAGTACTATTAATAGAGTGTGAGAATAAATTATAGAGACTAGTGGCATTCCTTTCCAAATCATTGAATGAAATGGAGAGAAATTATGAAATTCATGATAAGAAGATGTTAGCGATTATTAGAAGGTTGGAAGCTTGGAGACACTTGTTAGAAGAAGCACAGTTCAAATTTGAGATCTGGATAGATTATAAAAATTTGGAGTACTTTATGAAAGTGCAGAAGTTGAATAGGAGACAAGCTCAATGGGCATTGTATTTGTCTTGATTTGACTTCACTTTAAAACATGTGCCAGGAACAAGAATGGGAAAAGCAGACAGACTTAGTAGAAGATTGGACTGGAAAATAGGTGTAAATAGAGACAATGAAAACCAAGTATTTATCAAAGACAATTGGGTTCATAATTTACAGAAAGTAGTAATAGAAGGACTGGAGGTAAAATTGTTAGAAAAAATTAAAAAAGCTAGGAGTAAGAATGAGGACATAGTTAGAGTAGTAGAGGAGATGAAGAAGGCAAAAGTAAAGGAGCTACAAAGGAACAAATGGAAGATAGAAGGGAAGTTGGTGTTAAAAGAAGGAAAGGTATATATGCCAAAAGATGAGGAGTTGAGAGCAGAAGTAATCTGGTTGCATCATGATGTACTAGCAGCAGGACATGGAGGAAGATGAAAAACAGTGGAGTTAGTAACAAGGAACTACTGGTGGCCAGGAGTTACAAGAGATGTAGGGAGATATGTGAAAGGGTGTGACTTATGTCAAAGAATGAAGAATAGGATAGAGGAATTAGCAGGGAAATTGAAGTTGGGTGAAATACCAGAAATACCATAGATGCACTTGACAGTAGACTTTATTACAAAGTTACCAGTAGTGGTGGGAAAAGATGTGATCTTAGTGGTGTGTGACAGATTGTCCAAAATAGTACACTTTGTGGCAATGACAGAAGGAACATCAGCAGAGAGATTGGCAAGGTTATTCCAAGACAACATATAGAAGTTGCACAGATTACCAGAGAGCATAGTATCAAATTGGGGACCTCAATTTGCAGTAGGTTTGACGAAAGAGTTGAACAGGATGTTAAGAATAAAGACAAAGTTGTTGATGGTGTTCCACCCACAAACAGATGGGCAAGTGGAACATATGAATCAAGAGTTGGAGCAGTATTTAAGGTTTTTCATGGAGAATAGGCAAAAGGATTGGCTGGAGTAGTTAGCATCAGCTGAGTTCGTGGTAAATAATAAGACTCATACTGCAACTAAGGTATTACCATTCATGGCAAATTATGGGAGGGAGTTAAGAATGGGGGGAGACATAAGAAAAAAGGGAAAGATAGAGAGTACAATAGAATTTGTAGAAAAAATGAAAAAAGTGCATGAGAAAGCAGCAGTAGCACTAAGGAAAACACAAAAGGAGATAAAGCAATATACAGACAGAAGTAGAAGAGAAACAGAAGAGTGGAAGAAGGAAGACAGAGTAATGCTAAGTATGAAGAACTTAGTATTCAAGGAAAGACCAGTACAGAAGTTGATGGAAAGATATGTGGGGCCATATACAATAGAGGAGGTAGTATTGTTGAATGCGGTAAAATTACAATTACCAAGTTCAATGAGAATTCATCTGGTAGTAAATGTGAGCCAGATAGTTCAATATAAGGAGCAAGTGAAGGGACAGAAGAACAAGGAAGAAAAACCAGTGGAGGTGGAAGGAGTTGAGAAATGGGAGGTGGAAAAAATTCTAAATAAGAAAAAAATAAGAGAAGTAGAAAAATGCTTAGTATGATGGAAGGGGTTTATAGCAGAGCATGATACTTGGGAGAGAAAGAAGGATTTAGGAAATGCAAAAAAAGTGTTAGAAGAATTTGAAGAAAGAATAAATGCAGAAATAAGAAAACAAGAGAAGCTGGATAGAACAGAAGAACGAGACTTTAGAAGAGGGGAGTTACTAAGAAAGTTCACAGTGAGGATGTTGTATGGGTGGAATGATGGAAAATTCGAGAAGGAATATTTGAAGAAGTTAGAAAGGAACTAGAGGAGATGGAAGATAGTTTCTCCAAAGAAGAAACCTTAAGAGGGGGATAATGTCAAGTTCACAAACAGTAGACTCAGCTTCTCGTTATTTTATTCTCTATTTTCATTTTATTTTCTTATTTTTTCTATTTTTAAAATATAGGGTTAGGGTTAGGTCACAAGACATAGAGAACAAAGTAGAAGGATCTAGAGCAGATGATGTCATACAACATGGACACTACATATTGGCCTCATATTCTACATATGGTCGTTTAGGGTAGGATGCACAGTAGTGAGCACAGACCATAGTTAGTAGTATATAAGGTAGAATAGTTTGTAAAGAGATCTCTATCAAGTTCTCTTGTATTACCCAATACAAGGTTACCTCTTAATCCAACTCTAAGGGTTTTGAGTTATAACATTGTGTGGATAGCATTCATATGAATTATAACAAATACATACTCTTTCTCTATTATGTATTCAATATCCAATATGACTCTTCAAAACTTACCTCCCAATATGGGGATGGACATCAACAATTTTGTCAGCAGTAATGTTGACAACTATGACAAAGTAAGAGATTATACTATAACATTTAACAAGAATCCTTCTAAGACTGTTTCTATGACTTTAAGTAAAGCATCTGTGGACTATGCCACTAGGATAGAAAGGCTCAATGATGTCTCTGAGAAGACTGTATACAAAGAACTGATTGATAGTTCATAACTATCTTATGTGGACAACAAAGATATTCAGGTTAGTAGGGTAGCTGACTATGAGAATAGAGTGTACTCACAACATGGTAGTGTAAATACACCAGCCCTCAAGTCCACACCTACTCAACGTGTTGACAATGATATTATTAACATACAACTGCCATATGATATTAACACCCTTACAGAACCAGAGTTATAGAATAGAAGTTTCCACCCCATTTCCCTATATGGATCTCTCAAGCATCTGGCATCTGGCACCAAGAACATCAAAGATTTACTTAACTTTGTCACTGAATATATTAACAATAAACAAATCAACCCAAAGAAATCCAACAACATTCAAGACTTTAAGACCATGAGTAAGAGAGTCTGAAATCTTATTTTATCAGTCTATCAGTCAAATTGGGACTCCTTTATTGTTAACAAAAATTCATATACTTTAAGACAAAAGATTTCAGCAAAGTTCACTCTGAAAGTCAAATTGATTTTCAAAGGCAACTATACTGACAAAAACAAATCAGTTCTAGCTTGCATTGAAAGGATCCCTCCCCTCATCCCCACCAAATCTTAGAAGAAAGTAAATCAAATTTCTAAATACTTCTAAAATATTAAATTGGCTCCCACTGGTAAACCAGCCCCAAAGTCTTATGTGCAAGTGTTTACAACAGCTTCAAATACAGAACAAATCATCAAAATCAAAGATACTTTCCTTTTCCTAGATACAAAGAAAATTAATCAAATTCAGAACATCATTAAGAATAGTCCTAAACCTAAACCACAAATTCAGATGACAACTAAAGGACTGTTGAGGAAACAAGTCATTATCCTAATGAATGGTAACAACATTGCTAAATTCATGAAAGAAAGCTTGTCACACATTGTAAACATTAATAGAGCATTGAAGAATGCCAAAACTGAGATCTTGATCAATTTCATTAGATCAGACTAAGCCAACATTATAGTTGTCACAAACAAGATTGTGTTCTTGTCTAATCTTGTCATTATTGAGAAATATGTTAAGAATATTGACTGTATTGATGTCTCTAGTGTTCAGATTTCATATCTCCCACAGTCTAAGTCCTATTTGAAAATCATAGGCATTCTATATTACTCCCATAATGATTCTCAAGTTCATCTCTCTCCTAGCAATGTCAAAAAAATCATAAAACAAAATCAAATTTTTGACAATGTTATTCTC
Organism: Leucocoprinus gongylophorus; assembly: GCA_022457215.2. Taxonomy (NCBI): domain Eukaryota; kingdom Fungi; phylum Basidiomycota; class Agaricomycetes; order Agaricales; family Agaricaceae; genus Leucocoprinus; species Leucocoprinus gongylophorus. Next base: position 10,437 of record JAJOHK020000458.1, on the reverse strand, counting down.
ACTTCCAAACTGTGAATTATCAAGGTTTCCCCCAAGTTAGATATGTCCATTGTCTAGATAAACATTTAGAACATTCAAAGTAGGAGTAAAGCTAAGGGCCTTATCAATAGATGCTTCAATATTGGAAAATACATTGCTATAATTAGAGGGGTGAACATGAACCCAGTGATATCCTAATATAAGAATTACTAGAAGCAGGGACACACTATCTTTTCCGACAGAATCCAAGGAATGAAGTGTATGAAATACAATGGCCCATACAAATCCAAAAACTACTAACAATTTGTTTAGTGTTACAAAGTGAATAACAAGATCAACCTACCTTGTCTTGAAACCAAGAAAGGCAAACTATGCCTACATACATTCAAATGCTCCAACTATTGTGGAGATTACTAGGTAGACTCCAACTATTATGAATCAAGACTCAAAGAGTTAAGTCAAGAAATAACTCTTGTATTGGAGTGATACAAGAGAACTCAATAGGATTTCTAGTACAAAGTAGTTTACCTTATATACTACTACTCATGGTCCATGCTCACTACTGTGCACCCTACCCTAAATAACCATGAGTATAACATAAGGCCAGTATATGTTGTCTATGCTGTATAATATCACTTTGTTTCAGAACCTTCTACTTTATTCTCCTAAGTCCTATGATCAGTCTTGTGACTACGCCATCAATTTGTGACTGATGTGACAGCGTGACTGATAAATCCTAACCCAAGTTGTTCTAAAAATGGAAAATTAAAAAGAAAAAAGAAAAGAAAAATAAAATAAAGTGAAAAGAGAAGATAAAATAAAGTCCACTATCAACGATCTTGACATTACCCCCCTCTTAAGATTTCTCCTCCAGAGAAATGTCCTGTTCTCTAGTCTCTCCCTCTTATCTTTTCATTCTCTTCCTCTATTTTTTCTTCTACTCTCTTCAAATGCTTACTTTCATCAATTTGCCTATCTTCTTTCCACTTTTTCCAATTCTTTTCTAATTTACTTAAATATTCCTCCTCGAACCTTTGATCATCCCACCCATACAACAACTTTGCCATGTACTTTCCTGGTAACTCCATCCTTCTATAATCTTCTTCCTCTTCCTCTTATCGTCTTACTTCCATTTCTCCTCTTTCAAACTCTTTGATCAACTCTTTCACATTTTTCAGATTTTCCCTTCTTTCCCAAGTGTCCCCCTCCACTGTAGAACCTTTCCACTGTATTAAATATTTTTCCCCTCCCCTCATCCTTTTCTTATTCAATATTTTTTCTACTTTCCATTCTTCCACTTCTTCTACCTCTACTAGTTTCCCTTCCTCTTTCTTTTGCCCTTTTATCTGCTCCTTGTATCTCACTATCCGGCTAACATTTACCACTGGATGAATCCTTATTGAACTTGGCAATCATAACTTTACCGCATTCAAGGATATTACTTTTTCTATCATGTATAGCCCTACATATCTTTCCATCAACTTTTTTGTAGGTCTTTCTTTAAACACCAGATCCTTGGTGCTTAACAGTACTCAATCCCCCTTCTTCCATACTTCTGTTTCTTTTCTTCCCCTATCCATATACCTCTTCATTTCTTCTTGCGTTTTCTTCAATGCCGCCTCTGCTTCTTTGTGAACCTTCTTTATCTTTTCAACAAATTTTGTCGCACTCTCTATCTTTCCTTTTCCCCTGATATCTCCTCCCATTCTTAATTCTTTACCGTAATTTGCCATAAAGGATAAGACCTTTGTCGCCATATGTGCTTTGTTATTTATTGCAAATTCTGCCGCAGCTAACCATTCCGGCCAATCCTTCTGTTGGTGTTCGATAAAGAACCTAAGATACTGTTCTACCTCTTGGTTCATTCTTTTAGTTTACCCATCTGTTTGAGGATGGAAGGCGGTCGACAATTTAGTTTTTATTCCCAACATTCTGTTTAATTGTTTAGTCAATTCCGCCACAAACTACAGTCCTCTATCTGACACTACGCTCTCTGGTAACCCATGTAGCTTCCACACATTGTCCCAGAAAAGTCTTGCCAACCCTTCTGCCGAGGTTCCCTCTGTAGTTGCCACAAAATGTGTTATCTTTGACAACCTATCACACACTACCAATATTGCATCCTTCCCTGCTACTACTGGCAACTTTGTTATAAAATCCACTGTTAAGTGTGACTACATCTTCTGTGGTGCTTCACTCAACTTTAGCTTTCCTGCCGGTTCTTCTGTTCAATTCTTCATCCTCTGACATAGGTCACACCCCTCCATATACTTCCCCACATCTCTAGTCACCCCTAGCCACCAGTAATTTCTCATCACCAACTCCACCATCTTCCATCTTCCTCCATGTCCTACTGCTAGTACATCATGATGTAGCCAAATTATCTCTACTCTCAGTTCCTCATCTTTTGGCACATACACCTTCCCCTCTTTTAGCACCAAGTTATCTTCAATCTTCCACTCATTTTCTCTTAGCTCCTTAACCCCCGCCCTCTTCATCTCCTCTACTACTCTAACTACATCCTTGTTCTTACTTCTCGCTTTTTTTATCTTTTCTACTAATTCTACTTCTGGTCCTTCTACAACTACTTCATACATACTATGAATCCAGTGGTCCTTAATAAATACTTGGTTTTCGTTGTCCTTGTCCGTACCTACTTTCCAGTCTGCTCTCCTACTAAGTCTATCTGCTTTTCCCATCTTACTACCTGCTACATGTTTCAAGGTAAAGTTAAACTGAGACAAGTACAAAGCCCATCTGGCTTGTCTCCTGTTCAACTTTTGCACCTTCATAAAATATTCCAGGTTTTTATAGTCTGTCCATATTTCAAATTTATACTGTGCTTCCTCTAATAAATGTTTCCATGCTTCCAATCCTCTGATGATTGCCAATATTTCCTTGTCATGAATTTCGTAATTCCTTTCAGTCTCATTCAATGACTTAGAAAGGAAGGCTACCAGCCTCCACAGTCCATCTTCACACTCCATTAATAGTACTCCTCCTGTCACATAGTCTGATACATCCACTTCTATCCTTATTTTTTTGTCTATATTAGGAGCTGCTAATATCAGCTCCTTCGTAAACCTTTCTTTCAATTCCTTGAACATACTCTCTTTCTTTTCCGTCCACTCCCACTTTTTATCCTTTTTTACTAGGTCATGTAATGGTCTAGCCACTGTTGCAAATCCTTCAATGAACCAACGATAGTAGTTAGCCAGTCCTAAGAATTTCTGTACATTTTTTACAGATTTTGGCATTGGCCATTCCAAGACTCCTTTTACCTTTTCCTCCTCCATCTTTATTCCTTCTGTCCCTATTACTACTCCCAAAAACCCCACCTTCTTCACCTTCTACTTACACTTTTCCGGTTTTACATATAAATCATTCTTCTCCAATCTCTTAACCACCTCTGCTACCAACTCATCATGTCCCTCCTCAGACTCCGTCCCTATTATTACATCATCAATAAATACTGCTACCTTCCCTGTATTAATCAGATCTCTCAGCAACTCATTCATTATGGCTTGAAAAGTTGCTAGAGAATTCGTCAACCCAAAGAACATCACAGTTGGTTCAAATGACCCTTCCGGCGTCATGAATGCTGCCTTCCACTTATCTCCCTCCTTAATCCTTACGTTGTTGTACCCCCACCTTAAATCCATCTTTGTAAATAGCTTCTTCGTCCCAATATTCTCTAAGACATCTAAAATCAATGGAAGTGGATAATTATTTTTAATCGTCCACTCATTAAGATACCAATAGTCTTGTACCATTCTTTTCTTTCCATCCTTCTTTCCTACAAAGAACACCAGTGCCATTTGTGGTGACTTGGACAGCCAGATACATCCTTTCCTCAATTACTTCCTTACAAACTCCCTCACCTCCTCTCTTTCTTCTCTTGACAAAGAGTATACTTTCTCTTTTCTTGGCATGAACCCCTCCTTCACATCTATTGCATGATCCCACAATTTTCTTGTGGGCATCCTTTCCGACTGCTTCTTTCCAAAAACCTTTATCCACCTATGGAATTTTTCTGGCACTAGCTTCTTAGCCTCTGCCTCTAACTTTGCTACTTCTTCCTCTTTGTCCTATATCTCCCATTCCTCTGCTACTTTTCTCACTTCCACTGTCTTCCCCTTTTTCCTTATCTTCTTTTTCTCCTTTTCTTCTCTCTTTCTTCCAGCTTCTTCCCTTTTCTCTTCTTCCTTTTGCTTCTCCCATTCCAACTTTTCCTGTACTGGCCTTCACTGCTTTTCACATTCCTCCAGGCACCTTGTCATTTTCACCTCCCCCATTTTCCAATCTATTTCAGGATTATGGCGCTCTAACCATGGCATTCCCAAAATTACTCCCCACTTCTATCCTCCTATTATATCGATCTCTGTTTTTTCCACATGTCTCTTATAATACACATTAACCTCCACCGTATTTTCTATTGGTCCTTCTCTGTTAAAAGACCTATCCACATTCCTTACTTACATTGGCCTCTCCAGTTTTTTTAATTTAAACCTCTTCTTTCTGGCAAACTCCAAACTCATAACCAACCCAGTCGCCCCACTGTCCAACAATGCCTCCACCGTGATTCCTTCCTGCGTATCCAGCCTTTCCAACCCTATTTTTATTGTTACTTCCCTCAATGGCTTTCTCTCACTCTTTCTTACTTCAGTCTCCTCTCTTTTAGATACATCAGCTTTTATTTCTTGTGCTAATGTACTGTATTTATTATGAGAACCTAGTTGAGGAGTTCTAGATTCTTGCCCTCTTTTAAATTGTTCTCAAAATTAATCTCCTCAATCCTTCTACTGCCATATTCCACTCTCCTATTGTCCGCCACTCTCCCTCTCTGCCCTCGATTTCTGTAGTGACGGGTCATGTGCCCAAACCCCCTGCATGCATAACAATTCCTCCCTTGATCAATATCCATAGCAAAGGGGTCTCTTCTAGAAGAAGTCTCTCCACTCTGTCCTACTCCCAATCTCCTCACCACTACCGTATTTGTCCTCTCAATTCCTTCCATCAGAGCAGGCCTGATTGTTGCCTGCTGAGGCATTTGCCTCCTTTGCCACACTAAGTGTTGTAGCAAGCTCTGTCTTTGCTCCTGCTTTGGAGCTCCTCCTCCTCCTTCTTTCTTTCCTCTCAACCTCTCCTCCTCTCTCCTGCTTTCTCTCTAATTTCTATTAAGGGCTGTTGCTCTCTTGTACCACTGCTCTATGGAGGCTGGCGGATTTTCTGCCTCCATTAACTTCCTCCTAATCCCCCTGTTCATCTCTTGCTTGAACTTCTCCACTAATAGCCTCCCCTTATACCTACTTCCTTTTGCTGCCCTCTTAAACTCCTGGACAAATTCTTCCATTGTCTTCCCTCCTTGCTCCAACTTCCTCAGTTCTGCCGCCTTCACTGCTTCTTCTTCTCCTCCTCCAAACTCCTTCTTCAAATTTATCAAGAATTCCTCTGCTGTCTCATATTCAATTTCCCCTGCTTCCAATTCTTCCATCACATTTTCTTTCCACACATCTGCTGTCCCTCCCTGCACGTATGATAAAATCCACTGCACTTGTTCTTCTACTGACTCTCCCCTCATTCTTATCCTAATATACAGTTTACATGCTGAGATGAATCCCCCTACTTTTGCTGAGGATCCATCAAAAATTTGAGGTTTTGCTACCTCGCTTTCCCCATTTCTTCCTTCTTGCCTTCCTTCTTGTCCCCCCACTCCTCCTGCCAGCAGGGCCTGGATTTGTGTCTGCATGGCTGCTAACTACTCCTGTTGCTGCCAAAGTAAGGGTGATAATAATGGTGGTGGTGGTGGTGATGGTGATGAAAGTGATGTTGTATATAAAGGAAGTGTGGAACCTATGCTGGTCTTGTCTTCCGATTCGTACTCCAACAACAAAATCTCGGTAAGTGATAGCAGGTACTCTTCTTGCCCTGCCTACACTGATACTAACTACTTCACTCTACTGACTACTGTCACAAATGTAAACGATTTTGGTCTAAGAAGACCGTTCTACTCTAAGCAAGGGTTTTAAGAACCATCTACTGTTCTTCTGCATAGACACACCACAAGGAGATGTGTAGTACAAGGCTGATAGTGAAAAAAAGGTAACTAACACATCCACAAAAGGTAATATGCCTGAAAAGCACCAGTGGGCTTTAATGCTAACAGACAGTTGAGCTTCCTCTGCTCAACTAGTGCACCCCTTATGCCTAGGGTCCGGCCATGCTCTTCTTGACTAAAGGTCGGTGTTGACCTTTGGTTGAGGATGGAAAAGAATAAGAGAAAGAGATTTGTGAGGACTAGTGTTAAGTAGTCACAGGTGTGGGATCGAGTTCTAATATTATGAATCAAGACTCAAAGGATTAATGTCAAGATCGATGAAGATGGACTTAATTTTTATTTTTATTTCTTATTTTATTTTTCATTTCCTTTTCATTTCTTTTTCTATTTTTAGAACAACTCAGGTTAGGGGTTATCAGTCACGCTGTCACATCAGTCACAACTTGATGGCGTAGTCACAAGACTGATCACGGGATATAGGAGAAGGAAGTAGAAGGTTCTAGAACAAAGTAATGTCCTACAGCATAAACAACACATGCTAGCCTCATGTTAGACTCATGGTTATTTAGGGTAGGGTGCACAGCAGTTAGCACGGACCATGGGTACTAGTATATAAGGTAGACTACTCTGTACTAGGAACTCTATCGAGTTCTCTTGTGTTACTCAATACAAGAGTCGTTCTATTGCTTAGCCCTTTGAGCTTTAGATCATAACAGTTAAGTTAAGAAACGACTCTTGTATTAGAGTGACACAAGAGAACTCAATAGAGTTCCTAATACAAAGTAGTCTACCTTATATACTATTACCCATGGTCCATGCTAGCTACTGTGCACCCTACCCTAAATAACCATAAGTATAACATGAGGCCAGTATGTGTTGTCTATGCTGTATAATGTTACTTTGTTCCAGAATCTTCTACTTTATTCTCCTAAGTCCCATGATCAGTCTTGTGACTACGCCATCAATTTGTGACTGATGTGACAGCATGACTGATAAATCCTAATCCAAGTTGTTCTAAAAATAGAAAATTAAAAAGAAAAAATAAAAATAAAATAAAATAAAGTGAAAAGAGAAGATAAAATAAAGTCTACCATCAATGATCTTAATACCAACCAATGTTTATTTTGAAAGTACAGGTTTAACTGTAAATAGCACAACAAAAGAATTGTCAAGATCTGTGAAAACAGGACTAAATCAATTCACTCAGCTATGAGTGGAATCTCAGCATGATTTGTGACCACTTAAAGCTCTATTTGCAAAATATATGCAAGAACAATCTTATCGTCAATATCATACTCAAGACCCAATTCTTATTTGATATAATATTCATTCAAGAACCTTCTTGTGTTGTGGCAACCACTTGTCATGATGACTAGTAGATACACACAATCAATAAAGCTCTCAGCAGGCTATCCAGTGGTGGGTAATCACAAGAGAACTCAACAAGGAGTCTTCACTGTATTGCTACCCTATTTATACTATTATAAGTGGTCTGTGCTATGACTATGCTTCTACTGTATACACCTACCCTAAAGTTTATATGTCAGCCATGAGTATACTATATATATACTATGTGGTAACAATGTGGTTAACATGCTTCTTGACATCATCATTTAGACTCTTTTAGCCCATAAATCCTTCTAGGCCCTTCTAGACTATTTTAGGTCCTATGATGTAATGTTATGTGACTTCCAGGTCACATGCCTTCTCTCTCTTGTCATAAACATTGTCCTTCCGCTAATATATAAGAAAGTCCTTTCCTATACTTCTTTGACTTATAATACCTTGATCATTTATATGATCCATCTCTAGCTCTACTAGTCATGAAGGAGAAGAACTAGTCAGAGTTACCTATCATCTGAATTGGCTCACATTTACAAGAGCACCATCAAATCCCTCTGACTACTCTAGGGTAATTGTATATATTAACATTCATTTCTCACTTCTTTATTTTTCTTTGCAAAATAACATTTTGAATCATAGAGACATTTTATGCATTTTGTTTTTCAATCAAGAATCCATTTTCTTTTTAATCAACATTTATTCTAACTCATCTTAGTTAGTCTTAAAGTATTTTAAGAATACTGAGGTCAACATTAGCTAATGTTCTTATAATGACTGGTAATTTTAATGTCAGGAATAGTGTATAGGACTATCCTTATTATTTGATCCATAGGGACATACTTTTTAATATCACAGACTCTTTTCAGCTAGAATTATCCCAATTTACTGAATATTTCCCAACCAGGTATTCTGACAATGATTGGGACTCCAACTCAGTCCTAGATCTTGTTTTCCTTTGTCCAATGTCATCTGAATTCAATAGTCATCACATCCACTCTAATTGGAGGCTCTCTTTCAACCATGCTCCCATCTCCATTGACATTTCCATCATTGATGAACTCATCTCTACCAAGTGATGAAGAAAAACATTTTCTCAAAGAACTCACTCTTTTTATCAAAAGATTGGACACCTCATCCATCCAAAGCATTAATATTCTTGAAAGCACCATTCATGACTTGTTGATCAACATTGAGAATATCTGGCTCAAATATTCTAAGACAGTCAACATCACAAAGCATTCTAAAGTGTAGTGAAATGAAGAGTGTCAAAGAAATTTAGACAAATACTAACAGTCTCTCAGCATTGAAAACTAAAAGAAATTCAGAAAAATAGTCAAGAAGTCTAAGCTGTTATAAAATGATAAAGTATGGACAGACTTTGATAAGATATAGATAAGACAGTAGTTATTATTAGTCTACAATGGGAGAAGTGCATGTGACCTGGAAGTCACATGACATGATGTCATAGGGTCTAAAATAGTCTAGAGGAGTCTATAGATCTAGAAGAGTCTATGAGGCTAGAAGAATCTAGATAATGATGTCAAGGAGCATATACACCACATTACTACCACATGGATAACACATGGATGTTAGGGCAGGATGCACAGTTGCTGCACAGTCAACATGAGGTAGACATATAGTCTTTAGGGCAGAAGGTGTAGTAGACACACTGTTGTAGCACAGACCACTTGTAAATAGTATATGTAGGGTACCAATATAGCAGGGACTTCTTGTTGAGTTCTCTTGTGATTGCCTACCACTGGATAGCCTGTTGAGAGCTTTATTGATTGTGTATATCTACTAGTTGTCATGACAGGTGATTGCCACAACATAAGCATGTATTTTTTGATAATAGAATCACAGAAATTACTAACAAAAAATATAGCCTCTGGAAATTAATGAACTGGGTTAAAAAATACAAACTCCTAGCAGTTGAAGTGATTCAGTTCAACAGATGACCATACATTGAATTAAATGACTTATGAAACGTACTTTATAGCTCTTTCAATTCTGTACTATCTCATAAAGTTAACCTCCATCTGCTAGATGAAATTCCTAACAGAGAACCTGTTAATTGGATCTCATTTGCTAGAAAAGAGCTTATCAACACAATTGAGAAGTGCAACAATTCATCAGCTCCTAGTCCTAACAAGTTAACTTGGGATCATGTCAAGAAAATCGTCAGAAGCGAAGAATGTATTACCAGACTCATTGACATTGCTAATGCTTGTATTGAGTTAAGTTATTGGCCACACCACTTCAAGACATCTACAATTGTTATCATCCCCAAACTGAATAAGACATCATATGATACTCCCAAATCTTTCCAACCAATTGTTTTTCTTAATATAATAAGAAAGCTTTTCAAGAAAATGATCAGAGAGTAATTCTAATTCCACATAATCTCCAACTCATTCATCCATTGTTGCCAACTTGGTGGTCTCAAACATAAGTCCACAACTGACACAGAAGTTGTACTAACTCATTCCATTCACTCAGGATGGATCAAAAACCTCACCACCAGCATACTAGCATTTAATATTACTCAGTTCTATCTATCTCTCAATCATCAATGTCTCCCCTATATTATAAACAAAGCAGGACTAGATCACAAAGTTTCTAATTTCTTCAAAGACTATCTAGTAGGAAGAAAAACAAGATATCTATGGAACAATTTCCTTTTTCTCTTTTGTAGTATAGATGTTGGGGTCAGATAGAAATTTGCCCTTTACCTTTCTTCTATTCTTCATATTTTTGAAATACATATAAAATACCTATTTTCATCATTTTGTTTGTTAATGATAGACTTTTTATCTCTCAAAACAAATCTATATCTCATTCTAATGCAAATATTTTTTGTAGTTATAATATCATGTTTTTTCTTCTCTCAAAATTTGAACTAATAATGGAACAGAGGAAAACTGAAGTATTTCATTTTTCTAGGTCTTAAGGAGCTTTCAACCCTCCTCTTCTCAATCTTTCTTCCTTAGGAGGACCCATTCTTCTCCCTAAAGATTCATGGTGGTACCTCAGATTCATCTTTGATAGAAAACTCA
>JAJOHK020000457.1:0-25541 GCA_022457215.2 Leucocoprinus gongylophorus | reverse complement strand
CGTCGGGGATCCCTGCCCCACGATCTGCTGCCAGAATGGGTGAGGCTGATACTTGCTCAGAGAGCAGCCTATTGCTTGGAGGGATTTCCGTAAAGTGCCTATCTAGAATCAGAGACGGAATCAAAAGTTTATGAGGGGAAGACATACGAGTTATCATTGCTATCCGCACTGTCAACAAATGTTCGTAGTACCGTCTTTCCATCATCTCCAGCCTCCTCAATCCCATCACCAAAACATACAACGTCAATAGCAACGTTGTTCTTCTTCAACTTCTTTGCAAGCTTGATCATGGATTTTTCATCTACTCCCTGTCCTCCCAACGGCGAACCGACGAACACAATGATCCGTTGGCGAAGATTTTTGCTTTCTCTATGCTTCAAAGCGAGTTGTGCGATAGCAATAGCGGTCGGTATATCAATTTCTCCGCCGATTTTGGACGAAGCAACATGAAGACCCTGTAGAATCTGACCGATATCCTTGGTATGTGTTACGAGGACCTCTGGACTGTGTTTCTATCAGTCTGGATCGTCCTATAGTTTTTGTATACAGAATGTGAGTCCACACACCCTTTGTTTGCCATCGTCATTAGACCAACGGTATTCTCCGGGTTGGAGTCGGTTTTAGTTTGAAAGACTTTGGTGACCGCATCGCTTTGAGCATGAAATCGTGTTGGCTGGTAATCACCATTTCGCATGTATTCGGAATTATCTATAATCATTATTGTTGCTTCAAGCGGCATGGTGTGCAGAGATTCTTGAACAGGGCGAGAAATGGAGGTATAACGAATAATAGTAGGAATGACGCGTTCGAACGCCCTATATATTTGGTCATGTTTGAATGAAGTTTAAATGTTTCTCTGACTGTTCTATATATATAATTTGCATCCTCCATCCACACCCAAATGCCACCCTGTCAAACAATCGATTAATACACACAGGAAGAAGTCAATCTACTGCAAAAGACACAGTCACGAAATCTTTCAAGCTAATCTAATTTTGTCCGATGTCTATGTACTCACACCGTGTTTCCATTCGGAAGGTGGGGTAGACCATGGAATTCGCGCTTTCAAATCAAGAGAGACAGAAGAAAGTTGCAGCAGCAGTTGGATCAGGAGGTAGGATGTCTCATACGCAAATTATTTGAGAAAGGCAAATGTACTTGTCACCTGTTGACTGAGGCGAATCTGTGGGCCGGCGTTGAATGGAAGGAATATGAATAGGTTTGGTGTACTACCAGGATAAAAATATTAGCTGCCAAATACCGCTAACCAGTGTTTTATTCTTCACACAAGTCTTCACCGTCACGTCCCCATAGATCCTGCCTTCTGTGCATCAAGAAAGCGCTGTAAAATGGTTCACTGGTCTTGTTGCGTATGAGGTAAGACGTTGTGCAAGTTCTGACATTGAAGGGTCTACACAGAAATTTAAGGAGATAATCCCTCGATTAGCTGAGTGCGGAAGGCTTACATTGCAGGATACGAACGAATGCATGTCATTCTCACAGACATTGAGAAGGCAGACCATTGATTACAGCCTGAAGATTACCTTATCTCTCGAATGTCATCGTATGTGGACCGATGATGCCCAACTTCCTCTCGTAGTCTTTTGAATACATGAAGATTCTCAGCAAGCTTGTACATGCAAAATGTAATGCTATTCGTGTTAAAGTAATACAGTAGCAATAAGTCAGATCTGTCAAGATTCTTCATGAAATGATTCACGGTATCCCTTCCAGCTATCGTTTCATCATGGATGATCATCTCACTACAAATTATGATAACCCGTCATGCCCTTAGGAGTTTGAAGAGAACCCACCATCTGCCACTTGGACCAGATGTTCCACTAAGCTCTCGCCCTCCTGTACATCCTGTTCTGCAGCTCTCTCTCTCTCTCTCAGCCTTTTTTGTTCCATAGCATTCCTGATGATAGGCTCAATGAAAGCATCGACCATGTGCATCTGCACTTCAACTTCATCTCTCCACATTTCAAAGATAGGCTACATAGTACCCCTCCTGATATGCAATACAGTCAACCTCTATGTTTCATCAAAGATTCTGATAAACTTATTAGTAGGATGTTCTACTTTATCACTGCCAGCAATGGCCAAATTGTTATGTGGGTATGTTTCAATGAACAGTAGGGATCTAGAGTGATAGTAAACACTCAGAATTGTAGAATGAGACTGTATATTGATATAATAAATACCTAGAGTGATGGTTGTTGTAGACTCAAAACCTTAGAGTTGGTTAAGAGACTAAACCCTGTATAGGGTTGACACAAGAAGAACTCGATAAGGAGCTCCTACTCTATCTACCACTATATATACTAGTCTGTCCTGGTCCATGCTACAACATTATATGTCTGACCCTAAAGACCATGCCTCTACCTCATGTCCTATTACTCATCCACATGTGTTTTCCATAAGGCCACCATGCTTCCTACATGTGCCCTGACGTCATACCCTCTACCCTACTCTATTGTCCTATGTCATCACTCTTCATCTCCGTCGTACATGCATACACCATGTGTGCACCATGAGGAACTCTTGTCTCTTGACATCACTCCTAACTCTAACTCCTACTCTAGACTCTTCCCGATCCTTCTAGACCCTAAGTCCTTCCAGACCGCTCTAGACTCTTATTACATGACTTCCAGGTCACGTGCCTATCTCCTAACCCTATGTCCATTGTAGACTAATAATTATCTAAGGTCCTAACCCTAACCCTAGTCCAAAGTCTGTCCATACTCTCGTATCATAACAATGGTAGACACTATAGGCCTATAAGTAGCTATTTAGTCCATAATAAAAAGAGTGAATTATGTAATATGTGAGATGGAAAAGAAAACATGCCTATGGGGGTATACACAACAGAGTACAGAAGTCCTGCATGGTATGACTGCACATCATGAGTGAATACAAACTATCTAATGTAAATCAGATGTTGGAAGGAGCAGAATGCACAGCAGCATGGTGCAGCATATGTTAAAATTGGAGTGCAGGTGACAATAACAAGGTCTTAGAAGCCTTAGGAATCACCTAGTAATCTGTGGACAACTGTAAATGGCTAGAAGTCAAAACATGTCCACAGAGAGTAGTATATGTGATCATAGAATATGCTGACTAAGTAAGACACAATCCTGAAATCAAGTCCACACTAACTATGGTGGAACTGAGAGGATCAATTCTAACAGCATGGACAACTAACAACTACTTACCTATAGTAAGTACTATAATAGAGAGCTTAGAAAGTATAAGTACCAATAAAGAACAAGTAGTAGTAGTGATTTAACCTATGTGAAAATTTACATTGACTATCTAATTAGTACTTTGTTATGGGATACTTGAATACTAACAATTTTTATTTTTTCTTTTCTTTTATTTTTCTGATTTTATATTAATTTTCTTTTTCTTTTCTTTTTCTTTTAGACGATGAAGAGGTACATGACACTGCAGTCACATGACATGTCACATGATGTGATGTCAGGGCACATGTATACAACATGGTAGTCTTGAGTAGAAAATAAGGTAAATATGAGATTGTAGCATGGACATAAGGGCAGGTATAATTATTAGTAGCATAGACCATGTGTACTTTATATATATAGGACTCTAATTTAGCAGAGACTCCTTGTCAAGTTCTCTTGTGAACTTCCCACATTATATCTACTTTGAGATTTACTTACTTGTGCTATTATTTGTCATTGTGATAAGTGGTTGCTACAATATACTTGTTATATTCCAAGTACATCTGCTCTGAAAACCAAGTCTGTAGTAGTAATATCTTCTTATTAACCCTAGTAAAAGTCTATATTTTATGATGGCTATCTATTACAAATTCAAAACCTTAGGGTTAGTTAAGAAAGTGAACCTTGTATTATGTTGTAGACTCAAAACCTTAGTGTTGGTTAAGAGACTAAACCTTGTATAGGGTTGATATAAGAAGAACTCGATAAGGAGCTCCTACTCTATCTACCTGCTATATATATAAAACAGTCCTGGTCCGTGCTACAACATTATATGTCTGACCCTAAAGTCCATGCCTCTACCTCATGTCCATTACTCATCCACCATGTGTCTACCTTAAGGCCACCATGCTTCCTACATGTGCCCTGACGTCATACTCTTAATCTCTGCTGTACATGTGCACACCATGTGTACACCATGAGGAACCCTTGTCCCTTGACGTTATCTCCTAACCCTAACTCCTACTCTAGACTCTTCCCGATCCTTCTAGACCCTAAGTCCTTCCAGACCACTCTAGACTACTCTAGCCTATCACATGACTTCCAGGTCACATGCCTATCTCCTAACCCTATGTCCGTTGTAGACTAATAATATACTAAGGTCCTAACCCTAACCCTAGTCCAAAGTCTGTCCATACTCTCATATCATAACATATTAGGGTTAACACAAGAGAACTTGATAGAGAACTCTGTACAAGACTGTCTACCTTATATAAAAATACCTAATGGTCCATGTGAGCTATTTCTAGCCTACCCTAAATGACCATGTGTACTACATGTTGTATGATATCATCTCTTCCAGAATATTCTATATTCTTCCATGTATCATGTGACTTGTAACTATGTTATCTGATGTGACATGCTGTGTGATAGCATGATCTTGTCACTCTAACCCTAACCCTAGTTCTAAAAATGAAATAATGGGAAATAAATCAAAAAGAAAATAAAAATGAGAAAAGAAAATAGAAAAAACTAAGTCCACTTCTTGTGATTCTGACACTATCCTTCTTGCAATGTATTTCTGTGGTGGTGATACAAATAGTCAAACCCTTCAAGTACTTAGTTTTCTATAGTAGAAGTACTTCTATTAAGCTCAGTCTTTCATGATAAAGTTTTTCTCTATTTAGTCCCTTTTAGTATTTCAACACTATAATCTCTAAGCATCTTCTAATTATCTTATTTGTATATAAGACTAGTAGTTATACTATAATCCACTAGTTTGATAATTGATGAAGGTAACTTCTATTGAATTTGATCTCTAATGCTTAACAGTAATATACCACTATTAGAACTTAATCCTTTTTGGACTTTATTCAATCATCTGAAGTTGCAACTACATAATAGACAAACAGTATAGCATATATTTTTTAGCCAATTCTATAGACTTTTATCTTCTGATGTAAACTGCACCTGATAGTATTACTGATCACAGATTAAATACTTAGTAAGTGAATGTTTTACAATACTTCTTCTTACTTAAGATATCAGCTATTAAGCAATAAAAGTAAAAGTGAATAGACTTAGAGTATCTCCAAGCCAAAAAATAGATAAAAACAACTAAATAATACTTGACCAAGATTTTTGATTAGAATATTAGCAAGATTCTTTTTGATATTAACATGATACAGTTTAACTTGTTTGTCCTTGATTAGGTCTCTTATATAGTAATAGTAAATATTAATATATTTGGAGTACTTCTCTTGTATAAGATTGGACCTTTAAAAAGGTAAACTAAGATTGTTACTATAAAAATGAGAAGTTGGAACATTAAAACTAATCTTATTAAGAAGGTTTTTATTAGAGATAGATTAGATAATTTGCAATTCTCTATTTGGATGATAACATAACATAGATAAGACTCTATATTTTGTTTCTCTTATCTACTATATCTCAATGCTATTTATATCACTGAGATGTGAGTATATATTATTTCCTTCTTTTATTATTATTACTAATCATAGTCTATAGTATATTTGTTACTCTTAGATCATCATATACTACCTTTTAACAGGTTATAGACTCTAAAGTAATAGTATCTTCAGCATCCTCTCTCAAGATTATTAATCTCCTATACTTATCTGATAAAAGATCAAATCAGATCATATACAAGACTAGGCTTAAAAACTATCTTATAGCAAAGTGACTTATATAATATTTTTGTAGTCTTGCCAAATAACTGCAAGATTTATATAAGAGCAATAAAACTTATTTTGTTCAAACTTAACTATATCACTGATTGTTATGGTATGCTTGGACACTAACACTTTTCTTTTTTTTTTCTTGATTTAAATTTCTTTTTTCTTTTCTTTGACAATAAAAAAGGCATGTGACTGCAGTCACATGATATATCACATGATATGAGATCATAGGTCTAGACTTTGGAAAATGGAACTAGAAGAATGATAAGAAGATGTATATATAGCATGCTTATCTTATAGTATATATATAGTATACTTATGGATAACACATAGATATTAGGGTAGGGTTATTTATTTTTAGAGATCTCTTCTATTTAAGATCTAATTTAGTTAATGGCTATCATACTGTCTCTCGACTGCTGTTCACTCAAGAGGATCTGAGATATTATCTAGGAGTATAAGTTCTGTTTGCTAATGTCTTCAAAGAGATCTTATATGCTTAAAAATCTTAGAAGATTACTTATTTTTATGAAAAAGCATTTTCTGGCATAAAAATAGTTCAAAATTAAACAAACTACAAAATAATTTATTTACACCACCCTCATCAGATTCTCTACTCTCTATAACTTCTGAAATTTCAAGTAATCTATTCCTATATGAGTAGTTGATACCAAACATGAACCTAGAATATAGTATATGATACAGAAAGATAAAAGGCTTTTATAATAAGAATTTGGAGAAAATTGATGAAGGAGCTTACATAATAGACATTGAGGAAATTTTGGAACCAGGAGGAGTAGAGATAATTAATATTGAATCAGAGAAGATTAGTTGGTTGGATTTAATAATAGAGTATGCATTTGCAGCATAAAGGAGAGACTCACTAAGTGTTATGGCAACCACTAGTTACAAAGACCACTGACTATACAGCAAGTAAATCTCTTAAGTAGATATAATGTGAGAAGTTTACAAGAGAACTCAACAAGGAGTCTCTTTTATATTAGAGTTCTATTTATACAAAACATGCTTGGTCTGTGTTACTAATAATTAGTCCTGCTATTATATCTATGTTGCATCCTCATGTTCACCTTATTTCCTACTTAAGACTACCATATTGTCTCCATATACCCTGACATCATCTTCCAAACCTTTCCACTATGTTTTAGGCTTATGATGTCATATCATGTGACTTCCATGTCATATGCCTCTCCATCGTCTAAAAGAAAAACAAAATTTATATAAAATCAGAAAAAATAAAATAAAATAAAATAAAAAATTGTTAGTGTCCAAAGCATCCCATGACACTGAGCTTTGAGAAAGCAATGAATGGTTTGGAGAAAGAAGAGTGGAAGAAAGTGATTCATAAAGAATATTGTAATCTAAATGATTTTAGTACTTTTTCCATTGTTTCCACTCCTCCAGGTATTATCCTGATTAATAAGAATGTCTTGTACAAGAAATATGATAGAAAATGGAACCTTGCATGTTATAAAGCCAAATATATTGTTTGAGGCTTTAAGCAAAAGTTGAGTATTAATTATACCAAAATCTTTATACTAATAGTCTATCCCTTATCTCTTAGACTTCTTTTATCTATTGTTGCATAAAAGAATTCCACAGTATTTCAAGTTCATACAAAGAATACTTATCTTTATAGCTACAATAATACCAATAAGGTATTTTACATATCTATCACATCTGGTTGGACTAACATATTTCCCATTCCATTCAAATATGCTCATCTATCTCAGAACAAATTCTGTAGTCAAGTTTGGAGGCTATTATATAGAAGTAAACAGAAAGTATACTGCTTTTATAAGTTTTTAGTGAAAACAATGGTAGAGTTGGGTTTTACAGTCACTCAATGTGATAAGACAGTCTTTTATAATATCTCAAAGATCAAAGTTAGCAATTATATCATTATAGAAGCTGCAACTGATGATTTCACAATCATTACTGATTCTAAAGTAACTACTAATTCATTTCTAAACAGGCTTGAATATCATATTAAATTAGTTTGTCTCAAAAGTATTAGCTAGCTACTAAGAATGACAGTTAAGTATAATATTGAGAAATGTACTGTTTTACTAGGTCAGGAAGCCTTTATCAACATAATAATTGACTGCTTTCATCTACAAGATGCCTGTCCTATCAATACTTCTCTTTTACTACAAATTGACCTCACCCTAGGTCAATCTCATATATCATTGAGCAAGCTCACTCAAACTGACAAAACTCTCTTTTGAGAAATAATTATATCACTTATATATTTGTTGGTTATAACTTAACCCAACATCATATTTGCAATTACTTTTTTATCTTAGCACTTAGAGTCTTTTATAACTCATTTTGATGCTATAAAGTATGTAATTCAATATCTTATAGGTACCAAACATCTACAACTTGTTTTCAGAGATAGCCTATTAACTTTTACTGAATACTCTGATGTTAACTAGGCTTCCCACCTCTACTATCATTCTATTTCTAGTTTTGTTTTCTATATAAGAACTAGTGCTATTTTCTGGAGCTCAAAAAAACAACACATTGTCACTTTTATGTATACTGCTAAAAATGCTATCTGAATTCAAAAACTTTTGAATAAATTATCTTCTATATTCCTTTATTGCTTTAATCTTTTTATTTTTTTGTGATAATCAAGATGCTATTTGTTTTTTTAAAAGATTCTACTTTTCATCCTCATACTGAGTGTATTGACATTTATTTCTATTTTATTTGTTAAACTGTTTGCTTGAATCAACTTCAATTAGAGTATATTCCTACAGATGATATAGTTACCAATATTTTTACAAAATCTCTTTCTCATTTCAAACTTGTTAAATTTTGTACTCTTTTTGGACTCAATTAGATATCATTAGAATTACTCTTTGAGAGTGTGTGTTAGAAATAGATTAGATGACTTGTAATTCTTTATTTGGATGATTACATAACATATAAAAGATTCCTTCTTTCATTATTGTTACTAATCATAGTTTATAATATATCTGTTATCTTCAAGTACACTATCAACATCTTAGTGCTGTCTATATCACTAAGATTGTATCTATCACTCTTAGATTATTATATACTGTCTATTATTACTGCTTAATAGTTTTTCATTCAGATGAGTTGATGTCTACAATTAGAAAGAAATATATACTCAGCTTTAATTGAAAACAGAACTTCTGTCTTTTGCTAATAGCTTATCTAGAATATTACTCTACAAGCTATGAGAGTAAAGTAACCAGTTATAGATTTACAAGATTCTAGATCTTATACCCAATCTGAATCAGAGTATACTACAACAGACTTATTACTAAGTCTATTATAAACTATTGTTATATTTTATTTCAGTCACATCTATTCCAACCTATGGATAATGTCTCTTTCTCATTCATACTCCCTAATTGTTATGGTGTACTTGGACACTAACATTTTTCTTTTTCTTTTATCTATTTTTCTTGATTTAATATTTCTTTTCTCTTGATTTTCTTTTTCTTTTTCTTTTTGACAATGAAGAGGCACATGATTGTGGTCACATGACATGTCACATGATATGAGGTCATAGGCCTAAACTTTAGAAGAAGAGATTAGAAGAATGATATCAGGGCATATGTATAAGATATGGTGTTCTTATAGAAGACATAAGAATGAGATATGGATAATGCATGGACTTTAGGGTAAGGTTAAATTAGTGTTAGCATAGACCATCTGTAACTTATACAAATAGGGTAGCAATTCAGTAGAGATTTCTTGTCAAGTTCTTTTGTAATTACTATAATAATTTCTATCTTTGAAATTTATTAATTATGTCTCTATTGGTCTTATTGTTAAGTTTACAAACAGTGGACTTAGTTTTTCTCTACTTTACTTTTTATTTTTATTTTTATTTTGTTTTATTTTTCTATTTTCTATTTCTAGAACAACTAGAGTTAGGGTAGATTGGTCATGCTGTCACATCAGTCACAATCTGATGGTATAGTCATAAGACAGATCATGAGACTTGGGAGAATTTAGTAGAAGATTCGAGAACAAATGACATCATATAACATGGACAACACATGTTGACCTCATGTTCTATATATGATGGTTTAGAGTAGGGTATACAATAGTTAGCATGGACCATCTGTAGGACTATATAAGGTAGACTAGTTTGTAGAAGAGTTCTTTATCAAGTTCTCTTGTGTTACTCAATATAAGAGTTGTTTTATTATCTGACTCTAAGGGTTTTAGTTCATAACACTTATGACTAGTGGTTGACACAACACTGATCTCTTCTGGTATAAATAAATCATCTTTATTTCATCTCAGACATTCTTACTGAACTCTTGCTAACTTCATAGATTTCTATCTCTAATATTCAAGGATTACTAGTAACCAGAGTAATGCTTAATAGTTTCCATTCTAGATAACTATCCTAGATAGCATATCTAGTGTATATACTAGTACTTTATACTATCAAAGTCTTATTCTAGAAATTAACTAAAACTATTACCAACTTCTAATGTTAGCAACAATATATCTCTTATTTTTCAATAGACTCAGCTTTTGTCCTTAAGTATCTTATCTGAAATATGTGACCAGTATGACTCATAGAGGTACAGCACATAATGTTACAATCTCAAGATCTTAGAGTAGATCAAGAAAAGGAATTTTGTATTAAGGTTAATATAAGAGAACTTGATAGAGTCCCTAGTATAGAACTGTCTATCTTATATATACTAAGTTACTGGTCTATGCTACAGTACCATTAATCTACCCTAAAGACTATGCATTATCTTTAAGATTAACATGTATCAAATATGTTATAGTGATATCATTTCTTCTAAGATCTTTTACCATATTTTATTATAACATATAATTATGTGATATTGTAACTATGACTGTGACAATTTGTGACAGTAACTTGTAATAACACACTTATCCTAACCTCAAGTTCCAAAATAGAAAATAAAAGGAAAATGAAATAAAAATGAGAAAGAAAAATAAAAACAATAAAGTTTATTTTTTATAATTCTGATACATAAACTAAAGCCAAAAGTTATTCCAACTCCTACTTCTATATTACTGGATAACACTTAACTAACTTATTTAGACTTCTAAAAGGCTTTTACAACTATCCAATACTTGCAAGTATTAAGTAAATATCTACAAAGATACAATTTAGCTTGATAATACATATTCAAGACATTGCTTCTTTCTCTCTTACTACTATATTATATAGTAGCACTCATAAGAGAATTAGTGAATATATTGTTTTCTACTTTAACTACTACTGTATAACCTTTACAAATGGCTTGTTTACTATCTATTAGGGACATAGATGTCAACACAGACATTATTAGAGGAAGATCTACTTCCTCAAGCAAAGTCAGTTCTAGAGAGTCATTAATAGACTATAAAGCTTCATCAATAGCATATTATGAAAGAATGGAGATTATGAACAATCTTCTGGACAATGATGTTTAAGAGCTAATTAACAGTTTATAACTGTTATATGCCTCAAACAAAGAAGAGGCAGAAAAAGATAAGATAGTTAGTAAAGTGACTAACAGTAGTCTTTAGTAGAAGATACTATATTTATATAATGAGATACTGGCTCTCAATAATATATCTCGTTTATAAGATAAGAGTATCTTTAATAACTCTAACACATACCCTTTACAAAAGGTATTTGATATTCAATTGTTATATTAGGCAATAGAATAGGATTCATGAGACAGCAATTTCTGCCCAATTTCATTATATAGTTCTCTTAAGCATCTTTTTTCTAACTCTAAAAATATCAAAGAATCACTATAATACATAACAAAATATATCAAGAATAAGAGTGTTGACCAGAACAAGGCTAACAATATCATAGATTTCAAGGGTATAGGTGATGTGGCTTAGAACAAGACTTTTAGGCAATAAATATGTTACAACTCAAAGACCTTAGAGTGGGTCAATAAGAAGAACCTTGTATTGGGTTAATACAAGAAAACTTAATAGAGAACTCTATACAAGATAGTCTACCTTATATACAAGTACCTAATGGTCCATGTGAGCTATTTCTAGCCTACCCTAAATGACCATGTGTATGCTTTAAGGTCAACATGTGTATTACATGTTGTATGACATCATTCTTCTAGAACCTTCTACATTCTTTTATGTGTCTCATGACTTGTGACCATCACTGTCACTATATCATCTAATGTGACTAATGTGTAACCAAGTGATGTCATCACTAACCCTAATCCTAAGTTCTAAAAATAGAAAAATAGAAAATAAATCGAAAAAAAAATAAAAAATGAGAAAGAAAATAAAAAGAAACTAAGTCTACTTTCTGTGATCTTGACAAAATAGCATTCAAATTTACTCTGAAAGTCTAGAAAACCAGAGTTACTACCAAAGGTGATAAACTGTCTAATAAGCCAGCAAGCTTTGTGAAACTGCCCTCTCTGATCTCTGCAAAAACAAGATTAATAAAATTTTTAAGTTTTTCAAGAAAAATAACAAACAGAATAAGAAGAAGAATATGAAAAAATCTTATGCTCAAGTATTATTGCCAAGTACTAGTGATATTCTGAAAATCAAGGAAACATTCTCCAAGTTACAGGTGAACAAAATTAATAATATTCACAAAATTATCAATGGTAGTAGTAAGCCTAAGCCAAATTCATAGAAACATTCAGTGTATATATTACTGGCATCAACAGAGTACTGAAGAATATTAAATCTGAAGTCATAGTGGATTTTGTTTATATAGATCAGGCAGATATTATTATTGTAACCAACAAAGTTACTTCTTCTCTTAACCTTTAAACAATTGAGAAATATGTTAAAAATGCTAACCTCATTGATTTAGATAATATCAACACTCCTCATCTACTGCAATATAAGTTATATCTGAAAATTATTAGTATTCCCTATTTCTTGAAAAATACTAATTCCCCTATTTTGGCAGATGTTGTAGAAACAATTATCAAAAAAATCATATTTTTAACAACATTACAGTTGCTTTGAGATCCTGAATTATCAAAGTGTCACCAAAATCTGACATGACTATTATTTAGCTAGACATTTGGGATGTCCAAAGTAGTAGTAAGACTAAGAGACTAATTAACAGATATTTTAATGTAGGAAACTATATCACTACTGTCTGAGCAGTAAACATAAACCTGAGGATTCTCCAGTACAAAAATTGTTAGAAATGAGAACATGTAACTTTCTTGTACAGAGCTCAAGGCTTCAGGTGTATCAAATATAATGAACTACACAAGACTAAGCATTATTGGCAACTCACTTGGTATTGTAAAGCTTATTTCAAGACCAACTTACTAAGGCTTGAAACAAAATAGGATAAACTGTGTTCTTATTCATTCAAATATTTAAATTGTAAGGGCAACTATCAAGCTGACTCAAATATATGTCCATTCTGGAAACATTGATTCAATAGTGAATGATATTCTAAGAAATATCAAGAACTTTGGAAGATTAGAAAACAATTGACTTGCTTAGCTATAAGTAGTCTTTAATCATGATTATCAAAGAAATCAAAATCTTGCAAAATGTGTGCAAGAACAATTTGCTTACTAATACTATTTTAGAAGTATAAAAAGATTTTGATATAATTTTCATTTAAGAACTACTATGGTTGTTTATTTAGTCTATCCAGACTTTATTAAACAAGAAGGATGAAAGACTGGTAGGAGTTCTAAATCATTCCAATTGGATCACTTTTTCTAGGAATACTTCAAATGATTATGACCATTCTAGAGTCATATCATATATTAATATCAGACTTTCACAGTTTTATTTCTCTCTATAGAAAGATATTTTTAATTATAGCAATATTTCATGTATTTTTTTCTTCAACAATGGGTCTATTTAATTTTTGATTAATGTTTATTCAGACTTGTCTCCAACAGCTTTGAAGTATTTTAAGAATACTAAAGCAAATATTGATAATATTCTAATTATGATAGGAGATTTTAACATTAGGAACAGTAGTTGGAATCTTTCATTTCCTCATCATCTGGCTTATTAAGATTTTCTTACTGATATTATAGACTCTATAAATCTATGTATTTTCAATCCTACCAACTGAGTCCCTACTAGATACTTGAATAACCCAAACAACTTGAACTTAGTTATTAACCTAATATTTCTACAGCTGACTTCTTCAGAATTTGATAACCATATGATCCAACTAGAATGGAGATTATCCTTAGATCACACTCCACTCACTATCAATATTATAATAATTAAGGAATATATTCAAACTAAAAAACATATAACTGTCAAGAATAGTGAAGAAGAAATAAATTTTCTTGTCAAACTCAGGGATTTAATCATAAGACTAGATATAGAGTGTATCTCAAGCAAGAAAGTTCTTGAACAAATAGTACAAAAATTCACTGACAATATTAAACAAATTTGGTTTAAATATTCAAAAATTGTCAATATCACAAGACATTCAAAATCATGATGAAATAAAGATTGCCAAAGAGCTCTTGAGAAGTATAGAGCTTCAAAGCTAATTGAAGATTGGAGAATCTTTAGAAGTATTGTCAAGAAGACCAAATATGTTTTTTTTGGACAAAGAAATTCAAGAAATTACAGGAAAAAACAGTGGCTCTTGAAAACTCATGATTAGGTCAAAAAATGTAAACTTCTAGCCATTGAAGCAATTCAATACAATAGTTGTTCTTGTCTAGAACTAAATGATCTTTGGCAAGCTCTTTACTTATTGTTTAATTCAGCACAAAATTGTCAAGTTAATCCAGATTTGTTAGAAGAAATTCTGAACAAATCTGTCACAATATAGATGTAGTTCTCTAAAGAAGAATTCAAGAGTGCTATTATCAAATATAATAACTCTTTGACTTCAGGTCCTGATACAAAGTTATTGTTAACAATATTTTATGTCTTAAGAAATTGATTAATATTGCTAATATGTGTATCAACTTAGGTTATCAGCAGTTGCATTTCAAATTGTTGTTATCCATTATTATCCCTAAGCCTAACAAGGTTTTGTATGATTTTCTAAAGACATTTAGACCTATTGTACTATTAAATATGCTCAGCAAACTCATCAAGAAAGTCATTGGCAAAAGACTTCAGTTTCAAGTAATCTTCAAGAATGTTGTTTATCCATATTAGTTGGATGGATTAAAACAATGTTTTACTACAGATACTGGAGTAGTGCTTACTCATCTTATTTATGCTAGATGAATCAAGAAACTTTCAACTAATACTCTTGTGTTTGATATTGCACAATTCTTTCTATTACTCAATCATCAACTTCTCTTATTAATTCTGAACAAAGCTGGTTTTAACTCTAGAATTGGCATAAATTATCTAGTAGATAGAAAAACAAAGTATCTTTGGAATAACTTTTCTTTCCTCTTTTTCAATATCAATGTTGGGATTGGGCAGGGCTTAGTGTTATTCCTTATTTTGTCAGTTTTATATCTCTTCTCTATTTTTCATATTTTTGAAAAAAGACTAAAAAATCTAAAAATTTCAATTTCTGTCATCTTATTTGTAAATAATAGTCTTTTTATTTCTCAGGACAAATCTTTTAACATTTCAAATTCCAATCTCTTTTATAATTACAACATCATATCTTCTCTCCTTGAACAGTTCAGACTGGTCATTGAACATAGGAAAATAGAATTTTTCCACTTTTCTAGGTTGTATGAAATGTTTAATCCTCCTTCTTTGGATCTTACTATGCTAGGAGTGTCAAGTTCACAAAACAGTGGACTTAGTTTTTCTATTTCACTCTTTATCTTTATTTTCATTCTGTTTCAGTTTTCTATTTTTCTATTTTTGAACAACTAGGGTTAGGAAGGATCTGTCACACTGTCACACCAGTCACAACCTGATGGCAAAGTCACAAGACAGATCATGGGACTTGGGAAAATTTAGTAAAAGATTTGAGAACAGATAATGTCATACAACATACACGCTACATGTTAGCCTTATGGACTATATATGGTTGTTTAGGGTAGGGTACCCAGTAGTGAGCATGGACCATCTGTAGGACTATATAAGGTAGACTAGTTCACAAAAGAGTTCTCTATTGAGTTCTCTTGTATTACCCAATACAAGGTCCCCTCTTAATCCAACCCTAAGGATTTTGAGTTATAACAAGGAGGTTCTATTCTTCATCTTAAGAAAACCTGGCAGTATCTAGGGTTCATCTTTTATAAAAAGTTGAATTTTCAACAATATATTAACTTCTATGCCAACAAAGCAATTTCAACTGTTAAATATATGAAAATACTCAGAAACTTGATGAACTTACATTCCAAGCATTATCCAACTCTAAAATGGCTGTTGTTATATCAGACATAAGCATCAAAAACCAGGTAGCCACTTTGATTGCTCATATCCATGTTTCTAATAACCTAGTTATCAAGACTCTCTATCATACAGTTAATGTCACTTCCACTAAAGCTGAACTCTTTGCTATCAGATGTAATATCAACTAAGCCACTTAAATAGATGACATTATTGTCATCATAGATTCAATACATGTTACTAAATTTTTTTTTAATTCATTGATCTATTCATATCCAATCCAATCAGCCACTATCTCTAGAGAACTTAGGGAATTTTTCTAAAGAGATCAATATAATTCTATCAAATTCTGAGATTGTTCAAGTTGAGACAATTGGACTTTCCACAATATAGTTGACAAAGAAACAAAAAAGTTTGATCTTACTCCCATCTTCTCTTGCAAGTCTTCATAGGATTTTAATAGAAAGAATAAATACAATGTTATTCTTAACAATTGTAAGATGATGTTCCAAGCTTCAGATGTAAAGAGTAAACAATTTTTAAACCTTTTAGATGACAATCTGCAATCTCTCAAACCTTTGCACTTCAAAAGAGAATCATAGCTGAAATATTTCAGTCATTCAAATTCACTTTGTGCTAAAGCCTCAAGAGCCACTGTTAATCATGATTTCACAGGAGAATATCAACTTAGATTCTTTCCTTATAAAGAGTTTAAGTATTCATGTGGTCACTATCCCATTGAAACTAGACATTATATCCTTTATAAATGTAGAAGGTTTAACAATTATTAGAATCCTAGATAAGATACAATAACTCACTTTACACTCTTCTTGGAATTCAACAGTAGTGTTTTCTCTTTTGGAGATAGTATTACTTAGTCAAAATGGATTTGATTTTCTTCAAGTAGTTTTAATTATTCTTTTCTCTTTTTCTTTTATTTTATTTTGTCATGTTGTTTGTATTTGTATGTATACAGTTACAATGTAGCTATTACAGACTGTTCTCATGCCCTGTATAATAAATCGTTGATTTAAAAATATAAAAATAAAAATACATATTCAAGAGATTTGCTATCTATTAGACAAGTTTGACTATAGCAAATCCTATATCAGGATGAGAGCTAATCATTAGATATATCAGAGATCTAATTAGTTGTTGGTACTTTTGACAAAACCTGAGTTATTATTAGACTTAAACACATAGTCTAATAACAATGAAGTACTTATTGGGTTAGTTGCTACATTGAAGCATGCTAAAACTTTGTTCAAGTACTTGAATTGGTCTACAAAGATCTTTTAATTCTTGCAATTATGACTTATGCATATTCTATGAAATTTTTTAGTCTCTTCAAGATCATAATAGATGATTACTATAACAAGCTCTCTAATCTCTTTATTAATGAAGTAATACATACTAGCATTAGATTTATATTACTTAAATCCTAAGGCTAACATTGACTTAGTCATAGTCTACTACCAAGATAAGCCAGCTTGCTTAAGGCCATGCAATACTTTGTAGAGTTGCTAGACTTTCTTTTCTTTACTAAATAGTCTAAAACCTTCAAGCTGCTCTATGTATATTTTCTTATCCAGGTCACTATAAATAGATAGTTTTTACATTAATGCTATGGATATCTCAATCTTCAAGGATAGTAACAGCTAGAAACAGAGATACTATTTCATAACAGATAACTGAAAAGAATAATTTGTCAAAGTTAATTTCTTTGACTTGAGAAAATTTTTTTGCAACAAGTCAAGATCTATAACAACCATCAGACTTAATGTTGAGCTCTCAGCAATTCTTTATTTCTTTTAATTTCTTAGAGGGGTTCATAACTTCATAGAAATTTTTGTCTTTGAGTAATTTCAACTTCTTAAGATAGAACCCAAGCTACTTCTTTTGAATGTCAGCTAGCAATTTAGTATTATTTCCAAGATGTCTGGGAATTGGGCAAGACTTTGCTGTATATTGTGCTAAGAGAAAGTAAATTTGCTCTACTCTTTCTTTTCCTGCATAACATACTAAGTAGTTAGTAATAGCTAGCTCAACTAATTTATCTGTAGAAGGTGGAGTGCCTATTTTACTTCTATTATTATTAATAATGATTGGATATTAGCCTTTCTACTGGATATTACATAGAATCCCATTTATTTCAATGATGTTATCAAATAAGTTATATGGGTAATCAACTCCATTTATCCTCACTATTCTAAATAGTGAATTGTTAGAGAATTATTATATATTCTGATAAATTCTTTGTAATTCCTAATGAGTATTTTTATATATATTACATGCTATATTGGGGTTAGGAAATCTCCTTCTTGGCTACTATAAAGAATTTTGCAGAATATTGGTAGAATTTTCTTATTCTCCATGGATATTTCCTTTTCTAAAGAATATCTAAGTTTAATGCTTAGATCTCCTCAATTTAGAACCTTCTTGCAGTGTCTGAAGAATAAGTCTTGAGGATTATTAAGAGCTGAGAGGTCATATCTTAATATCATTAACCTCTTCAACCTCTACTATGGGCTTTTTAGACTTGAGAGTAGATAGGGGAGATAGAGATTTATAAAAAAAAAGAGTGAAGGAGAACAAGTAGGAGAATTGTTTTGAATGGAAGAAATGGGTATATAAAGAATGTGTACTGGAGTAGGTCTATCTTTGCTAGAAAAGCTTGTATCAAGAGTACAGAAAGTAGACTTTGTCTCTTTTCATCTTTTTTTTCATTTTTATTTTTTTTTGATTCATTTTTCATTTTTTCTATTTTTAGAACACTGGGGTTAGGGTTAAAAGTGATCAGTCACATCAGTCACATCAGATGATGTGGTTATAACATTGATCACAGAACTTAAAAGAAGAAAGTAGAAGATTCTGGAACAAAATGATGTTATACAACATGAACACCATATGTTGGCCTTATGCTTTACATATGATCATTTAGGGTAGGGTGCACAGTAGCTAGCATAGACCATCTGTAGGAGTATATAAGGTAGACCACTTTGTAAAGAGCTCTTTATCAAGTTCTCTTATGTTTACTCTAATACAAGAGTTTGTTCTTTTATTCAACTCTAAGGATCTAAGTTCATAACAGCTTGGTACTAATAACTCTACCTCTAGACTTATTTTATTCAATAAATTATCATATAATTTGGACTCTTTTGTATGAGAGTCAGTGTATTTAGAAAAGAGTTCTTTGTTAAAAATAGGATGTGTGGAGCAGAAAATGATATTTCCTTGTATATAGTATATAAAACAATAACCATTATTCTTATACCCAATAAATATTATCAATTCAGAATATAGTGCAAGTTTATTGATGTCAACTTCATTGGGGAGAAATACAAATACTTGACAGCCAAAGACACTAAAGCATAATGTTTTAGATTTATTATCCAAGAAGATCTTCTAAGGTGTTTTCTATTTAACAGGTGTACAATTATATAGATAAGCTACAGCTACAATAGTAAACTCCTACTAGGAATATAATAGATATACTTCAAGTTGTATTGACTGTACCTTTCCAAGAAAGATGTAGTTTAATTGTTTAGTATGACAATTTTGTTAATATACATATAGAGTACTAGTCTCATAAATAATTTCTTGCTTTCTTAGAAATAATTGCAATTCTGATATTACATACTTTCCTCTATTATTAGTGTGCAAACTCTTTACAGAATAGAAAGTAGTATTTGACCACATCTGGAAAATTAACTTAATTGCTTCAGCAGCTTCAGACTTTTTATACAGAAAAGCAATGTTATAGTAGAAGGAATAATTGTTAAGAAATTTAATTACCCACTTGTACTTTAAATAAGACAAGGTGAGGAGCTCAAGAAGATCTAAGTGAATCAATTCTAGAGGCTCACTGAAGTAAACAGAATTCTTAATGAAATTATGTTGATGTATCTTTCCAAGAGTATAATCACAGCATATATATTTCTATGTTGGAAAATAAATCTTCTTTGTATCTTCAACATTGTCAAGAATATGACACATGACTTTATTAGAGGCAGATCCAAAACAATAATGCAAAGTCTCAAAGTCTAGATATCTTATCATAAGACTTACAGAATTGAGAATATTATGTTTAAGAATATGAGTCTTTACAATCTAAATATTGCTCCAAAGGTTAGGAATAGCTGATAGAGTTATATCACTAGACTTATTGTGAAAAGTAGAACTGCTTCTACTCTTAATTCAAACTAAAGAATTTATCCAGTAGAAAAAAAATACATTTTCATGTTAAGGATATAAATTTTATATTCAATCAGAACAGTGTTAAAAGCAATCATATATAGTGATGCTTTTGAGTTTGCAGTCTCAATTTGACCATAATTATCTGGAGTCATATCAACAAAGTCAAACTTGAATAGAGTAAAGTAAATGAAGGCACCAGAATCTAAAAACCATTCATCTTCATAAAAGTTG
Source organism: Leucocoprinus gongylophorus (assembly GCA_022457215.2). Taxonomy (NCBI): domain Eukaryota; kingdom Fungi; phylum Basidiomycota; class Agaricomycetes; order Agaricales; family Agaricaceae; genus Leucocoprinus; species Leucocoprinus gongylophorus. The sequence continues at coordinate 4,945 of JAJOHK020000457.1, read as the reverse complement.
TTATGAGATGCTTTTTTACCCTTAAATTGACTCAAAGCTATACATGTATAATTAATTTCCTTTGAGACTACAATATACTATATTATAACTATTAAATTAGCATAAAGTAATAATATTGTTACATTGAAGGACAGTTTGTATAGATTAAGTAGACTAAGTTAAGGAATTTAGTGAATTGTCAATCTATAAGAAAATAAATATATTATAATTATTTATATAGAGTCTTATGTAAAAAGAATTAAGCTCAGTGATTTGAGGAGTAGGGTCTTAATCACTGAAAATTTGAAATATAACTATTTTCTTATAGTTAGCAAAGACTAATACTAAGCTAGGTGTCTCTATAAGAGTTCATAAATGAGCCCAAAGAGCCTTAGTATTAGGCTGGCCATATATTAACAAATTATCCAACAAAGTGGAATTAAGGACAGCCAAAGCTTAGAAGCTAAAGAAGTTCCTTCTGGTTATCTCATTTATATTAGTGGCTTGAGAGAGTGCTGAAGTATTTAGCATATTTTCAGTAGTAAAAAACATTAGAATAGGTAATAAGAGTAAGAATTCATTTAACATGGATTTCCCAGAAGGGATAATTAGTAGGACTAGAGAAGAGTAGTGACAAAGATGGCCATTGCTATCAATGAAGATAATTAGTATAAATTAAGAAGCAAATGTAGTTAGCTAGAGCACAAATGTTCAATCCAACTAATAATAAGCTATTAGCATATAAGATATAAGGGGGTTCTATGGGCATAGAGTAATTTGGAATCAGCTCAATCTTTAACAGGCCTAGAAGTAACAAGGTATTAGTAGAGTTGGTTAAGCTTTTCTCATCAATAGAAAGCAGCCTAAAAAAGTACTAACTAGAGATCAATACAAGTGGAGACCATAATCTGTTGGAAGGAATAAAATGTACAGTAACATGGTGTCAGAGTTGTGAATAATGGACTTGATTTTATTTTATTTCTCTTTTCTTTTCTTTTTCTTTAATTTCTTTTTTGAGACTTGGATAAAAGTATGATGTGACATCACATGTGATAGGCACAAAAGCGTGACAAAAAGGCGACACATGTCACACATGTCACAGTCATGGTCACACAATCATGTGACATAAAGAAGATTATAGAAGATTTTAGAACAGATAATGTTATATAGCATGGCAAACAACATGTTGGCCTTATGGCAGGCATATGTGCTTTAGAGTAGATTAGTTGTAATGTGTACACAGACCACAGTCTGTGGTATATAAGGTAGACTAGTTTGTATTTAGAACTCTATTGAGTTCTTTTGTGTTACTCAATATAAAAGTAGTCTTTCATCTTTACTCAAAGGCTTAAGTCATAATACATGGTGCAGTGTGGACAACTGACAACCACTTATCTATAGTAAGTACTGTAATAGAGAGCTTAGAAAGTATAAGCAACAATAGAGAACAAGTAGTAGTAGTGATTCAACCCATGTGAAAATTTACATTGACTACCTAATTAGTACTACTGATCATGGACTGAATGCTTGCAACATGATCCATGCTGGAAGAGGACAGGGAGTGCAGATGAGAAGGGAGGCATTATCTGGGGTTTGGGATGAATATGGCCAGATCAGAATGTGACATACATTCAAGTATGGTTAATTTAGGACAACAATCTAATGTCAAAGAAATAATAAAGAATATCAAGTGTCAATCATTTCATTAAACAAATACAAGAGACAAGGAAACATGTGGAAGAGTCATTGAAGAAAACCAACAAAGTCATGAAGAGAAAGACAGATAGGAGCAGAGACAAGAAGTCTGGGTTGATGGCTTGAATATTAGACTGACAAAGAAGTTGTTATTTAACAGAGCAGGACCATTTCCAGCTGTCAAAAAAGTTAGCACATTATCATGTGAACTCCAAATTCCCAAAATTTGAAAGAACTTATGCCTGGTCATTGACAAATCCAAGTTGAAACCATACATTCGACCAACATTCAATCAAGACTGGAAAGTGCAACCACAACTATCAATCTAAAGAAAGATTTGACAGGAGAAATAGAAATGGAGAAAAAGACTTCAGTACCTGGTGAAGTGGAGAGGGCAACCCTTAGAAGAGTCAACTTGGGAAGACCAAAGTGAAACGAGCACAAAAGAGTTGTCGGGGATTCCATCGGAACCACCTAGAATCAGGGTCCTTGATGTCGTGAAGACACGACCGTACGTTTTCCTTACTTATTTAGATAGGTATCTAGTTCTGCCCACGAGTCTCGCAGCACTTTCCATAGTCCTTGCAGTCACTGTAACCTGAGCATGGACTACGAGGAATTACTTATAACCGTGGTGAAAGCCTCAACCTTGGTCTGGTTCACTATATGTCTTGTTCCAATCACTAGACCTAGGACCCTGAACCTTTGTGGACACTGTTCAGAATTACTACCATCGGTAGTTCATTCGGCTATTTCCAATAGTTCAATTGAACATTATAGTAGCTATCAACTAGTCTACAGTGTTCAGATCCGCCGGATTCTCTTCCTCTTCGTCCTCGGATGAGCTTTCTGCTGCTGCTGCAGTCCTCCCCCAAAGCCTCCCCAAAATATTTCTAATCATTCTTGGCATCGGCTGGAAACAAACGTCACAGACAAATTCCATCTCTATCATGTGAAAGACTCACTGCAAATTCCTCTTCATCCTCCCCATCTTCGTTCCCATCCTCTTCCTCATCTGCTTCAATTCGAGCAGCATTGGCCCTATTCGCCATATCTTCCTCTTCAGCTGCTCTCACCCTTGCGGCGATCGGACCATTCATAAACTGCTCTAATCCCTCCTCCACTTCCTCTAATATATCTTCTCCAGGCATCTGACCTGGCATTGCACCAACCCCGATGAACTCCGGACGAATACCACCAGGAGGATCCTGACCACCTATAACAAGCATGCCATTCAACATCAGATCCTCCAATTCTTGTGGTGGAAGTTGTGCCATCGCTTGAGCAAATTGGACTATCCCTCCTGGGAACCTTTGTTCAAGGGCTTGTGCTTCAAAGAAACCCTATTTTTGAGCATACCGTATCATTATTCTTAGTTTTTAAGAGATCCAGGAGAATGAAAAACGCACCTCGAGCTGTTGTCTGAACCCAGCATCCGGTATCATCTGCGCCAATCGCCTCCTATCCAACTCCCTCTCCCTTCTCGTCCTCGGTCGATGCGCAAACATATCTTCTGTGCCCTCAAAGAACTTCTCATCATACCTTGTTACTGCATGCCTCGGTGGTAACGGATCGCATGAAAGTGTTTTTTCTTTCAATACCTCTGGCGGTATAAACCCCAATACCTGCCGAGAATTCGATTCAAGCACGAGAACATGTCGGTAGAACGACCATATAATGTCTTCTGAAGAATTGACGAGATTGAGGAAAGCTTTTCTTCGAGGCGTAGGTGAAAGTGCTGCTGACTGTGTATGACTGACGGACACGAAAGTTGAAGTGACGGTCTCCGCGAACCATTTTGCATGGTCTTTCCAAACTGTAGATGATCGCTGAACGTAGAGATGTGAAAGAAGATGAAGCACACCATCAACTTTTGACAGTGATCTTGCGTCTATCTCAATTTTACACTCAGGGTGACCGCGTACGTCAGCTGTGAGGCTGACCTCGAGTTTATCCGCCAGGAGAGGAACAATGGATGGAAAATCTTGTATAGCATTTGCCAATGCCGTCGTACTAGGGATATGATTGTCATCGTTCTTTTCAAGCACGCGGAGGGCGAGAGCGTAGCTGTATCTCCAGCCTGGAAGGAGGCTAGGATCAAGGCGAGCGTCGTTGGTTCCTTGTCGATTGGTGAAGGCGTTGTAAACATCTATTAACCATTGGGCCATGTTGGCTTTGATGGCCAGTTGGTCAAGGTGGAGCAGTGAGCCGTGGGGGTCAGTCCAAGGTTCCAGAGAATAGAGAAGTCGGGCGAATTCGAAGGCAGTTCGGATACATCCTCGTCGTTGAAGGTCACTGATAGAAAGAGTTAGATTAACAGGGATATAGCCATGAAGTATAGGTGCTCACACGACTTGGCGGTGGAGGGCAAGGAAGAATGGTCGGTTCTCAACTCGATCAAAGTCGAGTCGGTTTAAGCCGCTTGAGAAGTTGAATGCACCGATGAAAGAACGCTCGTACGTAAAAAGTGCGCGATCTACGAAATCAACGGCCTGTACGTGTTCTTCAAGAATTGAGTGGCAGCACTTTGGCAAAGGAAGACGCCAACACACCTTCTCGGTGTCGGTAGACCTCTGAAAGTTGAAGCAATGTATCCGCCTGCCACGGTAATTTCTGCAAAAGCTCGTAAAATCTCTGCGGATCTATGATCAAGCTATCAGGAACATCTTCGGCAATTGATCGTGCTATCGCTCACCACCGGACAGAACTGTCTGGATAAACGCCTTCGTCGCACTCTTGTACTTCTTGCTGTACTCTATGGTCCACCACTTCCCATTTCCTGCATTCCAAGATCGCCGTTTGAACTTCTCCTGGTATTCTTCCTGTGTAAGAGGTCTGATTGAAAGGCCTTCTCTTTGGTTCGCGGACCACCAATTAGGTTGTGGTCGTGTGAGATTGGATTTGAGTGCACCAATATTTCTCCCAGAAGATGAGGTTTTAGTCTTTGTCGCTTGTACAACACGAGATCCGAAGAATTTGCGTAGTTCAACATCCGCGTTGAGATGTTGTAGTGAGACTCCGAGAAGATATGTGAATGACTGTTCCGTGTCCCTTGTCCTGGTTGATTCCAGTTGTGGCGGAAGCCTGAAATAAATGAGGCGGTGTTAAGCATTTGTAGAGGTTACATACTGAATCGCAAGTTCAGTTAGAGCTTTATCAAGGTCATCCACCTTTGCCTTCTTCGCTTTCTGCTTTGCCTTCTTCAAGGCTTTCCGTTCACTTGCAGTCAGAGAATCCTTGAGATCGACCAGCTTAGTGGTTTGAGAAGCAA
>JAJOHK020000456.1:0-25555 GCA_022457215.2 Leucocoprinus gongylophorus | reverse complement strand
AATGCTATCATCCTTCATGTAGCCAATGAATCAATGTCAAACTTGTTCTATATATACTATAGCATATCACTTCTAGTCATCTCACTATTCTATAGCTCAAAATTACTATTGCTATAACTTGAGTTAGTTAGCACAATATTGTTGCCATCAGGAACAAGCAGATCATTAACTTCAGAATCAATTTTATCAAAAGAAGAACCAAAGACATTACAGTTCCTTATGAAGACCATACTATTTCTACCTCCAGCACACTATAAATCCATCTGACCTGATGGAGAAAAGAGCATTCAGTATTGGAATAAAATCATGACAGAATTCATCAAACTAAAGTACAATATAGACACAAGTTACTGAGGATTTTCAATTGAGATGTATATAGGAGAACCACCATATAAACTATTCTTCATAGCCTTGACCTGATGAGAAATAATAGTGATTAGACCTACCAAGAAATTGGTAGCATCATATGTGGTTGGAGACTTAGCATTTTTAGATTAATGAGTTTATAGGAACATAAATATTAAAACAGAGGTATTGTTATGATTACTATTGCATGTTCTACAAGTGTTCACTTCATGTCTGTTATAACTTGGATATGTGTTGGTAGTTTGTTTCATCTTTGACTTATATTTACTGTATCTTGTATTCTCCTTATATTATATCAATCAGTACCTTATATAGTAGTAGAGGCCTTCTTATGTTTTCTTTATATCTTCCTTATTGTTTTCTTAAGAATGTTTTTTTCTTTTCTCATAGCCTTTAGATGTATATAGCTACAGATATAATCCTGTATCCTTATGCTTTACCAATTGATCATCCTCTCTTCTCTTACTCAAACATTTGTCGAAGTTGCAATCTGAGCCAAGCTTAGGATCATAACAAGAAGGCTTTGTTAGCTTGTCTAGCTTAATCTATGTATTGTGTAGTATTGAATTATATGAGAGTCTGTGTTAGGACAACTGGACAAAGGCTACAGAGATTAGTAGAGTTTGTAATTTCTAGAAATTTCTAAGTATAACTAATAAGTACAAGTAATGTTTATCTCTAGAAAGTTTTAAAAGAACATAATGAGAACTTCTGGAAGTGGCAACTATTATAAATACCACTAGAGTTTATTCAAATCTAGTAGAATAGTACTAATGTAAGTGAAGAATAATGATAGCTAGATAGTTAAGAACTCTAATGAAAAATCTAGAAATCTACTGGAAAAAAAAGAAAGGAAACTTACAGTAGGTATACTAAAGAGGTCTGATAATGAGAATTAATAACATGCTTATAGAGTTCTATAGGATTGAGTAGGTTTATCTAAAAAAGACTATGGAATCTAGCAAGAGTAGGGAAGTACTAACTAATAGGAAGCAAAAACACTAAAGTGTTAGAATTATGAACATTAGACTTTATTTTACTTTCACTTTTCATTCATTTTTCCTTTTATTTTTATTATTCTTAGTTGTTAGGGTTAGGGTTTAAATATGATAACATAACCACTACTGTCACAGTCATAGTCATATAATTATGTGGTTGCAGAGAATACAATAGAAGGATCTAAAAGAATAATGTCATATAATATATATAACATATATTGATCTTAAGTTATATACATGGTTATTTAGGGTAGACTAAAAGTAGTAGAGCACAGACTATGAGTATTTAGTACATAAGGTAGACTATCTTATACAGAGCTTTCTATCAAGTTCTCTTGTATTAACCTAATACAAGGTTCCTTTCCTTAACCAACTCTAAGATCTGCTTGATTGATGTAGATATACTCTATTTGTTTATCTAATTATGGATTCTATGCTATAGAGTAAGCAATTTTGATGCCTAACATATATTATATAAGAAGAGTCTTACAGTACTCTCTGTAGTAGTTGTTGTATATATATAGATAAAATGATTTCTCTTGAACACTAAATCTATAATTGTTTTACTATGTTAAAGCCTATAGACTCTAGAAGTTTGATAATGAAGTTCATACTTATAGTCTCCTATTTTATACTAGAAACTAGCAGTAAGCAGATCTTGCTGAGAGATAAATATTATACTTGTTTGGTATACAAGCAAAAGTCACAAGTACTAATATACTAACTGATATATCTCAATATCTGGGGCTATCAGTAATTTTAGAAGACTAGTTCCAAGATTTTATATTTGTTTATATATTCAACTACCTTCAAATTATGGTGTAGTACAACTACTTATTGCTATAGATTCATAATGTTGAAGATATAAATCTTATCTTGAAATAGTATCAGATTCTTATTCACAAACTATTTCAAAAAACATAAGAATTTCACTATAGACTGCTAAAGTTCTCAAGCATCCCTTGTCACTAGTTCTTCCTGTTTACTGAGTTGATTTCTATGTATAATATCCTTCAACTGTACTTTTTTCTCATTTTTTATAGCTAAGATTTCTAGTATCTAAACAGTAAGAAACTCTAGTTTGAGAAGTATTACATCTTAATTATTCTAGAATCCTATATTATGTTCAATTTACTGCAAAAGTATATTGGACTTTCTCATTAGCCTTCTGAAATAGTGGTGTAGTACAAAACCAAAATATACTAAGTATATGAACTATTAGACTTGTTTTTAGTTCAGTTTTTTAGTGGTCATAAAGTACTTGAGGTTCTTGTAGTCTATCAAATCTCAACTAGGATTAGAGCTTTTAAAAAGTAATGCCATTCTTTCAGTATACAGATAATAGTAGTGGATGTCTTTTTATGTTTTTCTTATTATCTCTTTATTTTTTCCTCAAGAAAATCTTATTTATTCCTTATAGTTAGTAGGTATACATAGTAGTAGATATAGTTCTATATTTTTATGCTTTACCAATTAATCATCTTCTTTATTCTTTTTTAAGTTTTTGTCTAAGTTATAATCTAAGCCAAGCTTAAGATTGTAGTAAGATACTTCTTTTGACTTCACTTTATAAGTCTTAAGTTATAACAACATGGTCCTCTCTCCATTTGCAACCCAACATCAGTCCAATGATTATTCTCTACTTACAAGTACTAATTCCATTTCTTCTTAGTCATTTCCACTAGTTATCTCTATCTGTTAATCCATTCTAGACTTCTCCTACTTCTAATCTAGCATATTCCTACCTTATTCTGCTATCCAAATATTCATAACTATGCAGATTGTACTTGTGAGTAGATGTACTTTGTAACTAGTCTTTTGTAGATGTAGTAGTATTTCTTCTTCCTAAAGACTACCATAAATAAGCTATTTACTGGTTGTGATACTTGAACTCAATAGTGTTTTAGAGGTTTAGTATAAGGAGATAATGATAATAGGTGATGAGTAGTATCAACAGGAATAATTGATGTAAATTGATGTTATTAAGTCTGAGGTCTAGCCCTCAGACACAGAGATATATATACAAAAGAGTGATGGTCCGTATGCAAGCTGTTGCCATCACATGATCAAAACTCATACTTGATGGGAGCTGTCAGCTGTCATAACAGCTGTCAGGCTAATTTTAGAAGATAACTAATTATGTCACTACATTAATATGCTTGTATTTCTACCAATACTTATTGCTTTGAGATACATCATATATTGTTGGAAAAGAATTAACAAGCACTTTCTAATACAAGTTTAATTTTGCAAATATATCTAGCTATTTGTGAGATATTAGCAAACAAAGCTTTTACAGCTACTGATGGCCTGATATCTCAGTCATGTGTTGTCACTTTGTACATCCCACATATATGTGGATAGCCCTCATTTGGGGCTTTCTAGTACAACTTATTTTGTGAAAATCAGTCCACTGGATATAGATATAAGCTGAATGAAGTTTGTAACAATATTCTTCTTCTATATATCCACTGATTCTTTCTATATATATGATAGAATTCACTAAATTTGTTCTTCAACTGCAACTCCCCTTACCATAACAAACTCTGAAACCTTTTCTAGAACTCTATCAAATACTTGTAGCTTAGCTACTTCTATACTAGTTCTGTGTACTCCACCTCCCATATTAGGAATAGACTAGCTACTGAACCAGTTATACTAAAAGTGCACAATGTTAAACTTTGCTTTGACATCTAGCTAGTGCTATATATACACCTCATACTGTACTCCAAACAGTATCCCCCTTTTAAGACATATGGTCTCCACATAGAAGTTATATGAATAGCTACACCCAAGAGTTATGCCACATATTGTAGTCTCAGAGTCTTGATAGTCTTATAGGGTTTCTAAAAGATATAGTAAACTTTGCTTTACAAAGTGTCTAGTCTAATGGAGATGTGCAGCTAAGCAACTGGTACTATTTCTAGTGACACCTCTAGTCATATTATACTTCCATGTTAATAACTGTCTATTTAAAGAAAATAGCTTTACTAGGAGTCAAACTACTAACTACTTGTAAGCTTGATATTATGTTAGAAACAGACTAGCCACTGAACCAGTTATGCTAAAAGTGTGTAATGTCAAGCTTAGCTTTGATATTTGGCTGGTGCTATATATGCACTTCATACTATACTTCTGACATTCCACTCTTTATGCTACTGATAACATTTAGAGTTGTGCCTACAGTATTACAAGCTACTCCTGTTATTGTTAAGCTAAAAGCTTGTAGTTAATTGAGCTATGTTGACTTATTGTATATGGTGGTAAAAGTGGTAAAAGTAATGAAAGTGATAATGGTAATAATGTTAGGAATATTAGTAGTAGAGTTGGTAGTAGTAAAGGATATGAAGAAAAAGTAGAACTAGTGTTAGTCTTACTCTCTGACTCATACTTGCTTTTGGACTCAATCTTAGTAAGTACTAGTAAGCTCTCTTCTTATTCCATCTTATACTATTTGCTGACTATCTAACAACTAACTACTGCCCTAATAAAATTGTAAACTATTTTGTCTTAAAAAAGATGTTCTACTCTTGATGATTCCTGAAGAATAACTACTATTTCTTTACATGCACAGACTACAAGTGGGTATTGCAGTATAAGGCTACTGTTATAAGATGAGAGTGTGGACAGATTTTTGCTAGAGTTAGGGTTAGCCAGATATAAATAAGTAATAATTATTAGTCTACAATGGAGAAAGAACACATGACCTGGAAGTCATGTGATAGAGGCTGGAATAGTCTAGAGCAGTCTAGAAGGACTTAAGGTCTAGAAGGATTGAGAGAAGTCTAAATAGAAGTTAAGATTAAGAGTGACATCAAGAGACAATAGTTTTTCATAGTGTACACACAGTGCACACATATACAGTGGAGATTAAAGAGTATGATATCAAGGCATATATATATGGCATGGTGGCCTTATAGTGGATACATGGACATAAGGGCTGGTAAATATTATTGTAGTACAGACCATGATGTAGTAGTATATATAGAGAAGCAATACAGTGAGGGCTCCTTGTTGAGTTCTCTTGTAATCCCTACTACTAGATAGCCAACTGAGAGCTTTGCTGAAGTCAGCAATTATAAGTGCTGTTCCAGCGAGTGGTTGTTACAACAGCTACTACTACAAAAATCTATCTACTATATTTACACAAGGTAATATGTCTTACTATACTAGTAGGCTTTGGTATAACAAAATAGTTAAGATTTCTCCTCTGACTGGTATATCTCTTAAGTTTAGGCCTAGCTATTCTTCTTGACTTTAGATATATTATCCTTAGTTAAAAATGAAAAAAAGTAAAGAGAAAAGATATAAAGAAAGTTCTATACTAGATAGTCTTAAGAAAGAGATTTGAGTTCTAATATTATAAACTCAAGATTTTAGCATTAATCAAGTGAATAAACCTTATGTTAACCCAATACAAGATTTATTTGCTTAACTAATACTAAGGTCTTGAGTTTGTAATATTCTAATTCTTCTATTACTACTTCAGCTAAACTACAAATCTATTATTAATGTCTGTTTTTCATTATTCTTCATACCTACTTTGTAGTTTTATCAAAGTTGAAAATAATAAACTCTATTTATTTTTATTTTTATTTATTTTATTTTTCAGACTTAAAGTTAGAGGCTAATATGATGTTATATATAACTGTCACAAACTGTCACATAATATAACATAGTGTCATATATTAGTTATATTATATAATTATATGTTACAGAAGGTTAGAAAAAGTCTTGGAATAATGATATTATATTACACATGTTAATCTTAAGCCAAACATATGCTCTTTAGAGTAGGCTAGGTTAGTATAACATAAACTATAAACTCAGTGTACAGTGTTTATAAGATAAATAAATTATACTTAGAAACTTTATTAAGTTTTCTTATATAAACATTATATAAGGTTTTTTTCTTGACTTAATCTTAAGTTTTTAATTATAATAAGTTTAGTCTTCTACTAAGTCTATTTGCTTTTTCCATTTTTGTTCCCAGTATATATTTCAAGGTGAAATTAAGTCTTAATAGATAGAATATGCAATAAGCTTGTCTCCTATGTAATGCCTTTATAAAATATTCCAAGTTTTTGTAGTCTATTCAGACTCAAACTTTGTACCCTTTAATAAATGTTTCTAGTTTTATAATCCTCTTATTACTACTAACATCTCTTTATCATAGATCTCATAGTTTCTTTTTATCTTATTGAGAGATTCTGAGAGAAAATTTATAGGCCCCTATTATTCATCTTTATACTTCATAAATAAAACTCTTTTTATTGCAAAGTCTAATATATCAACTTTTGTTCTTTTTTTATATATCTAAGTCTGTTACTAATAGAAGTCAAATAAGAATTGAAAGAGGATGATATTCACATTAGGAATCAATGGAAGATATAGAAACAATAACATAGAATAAGATTTGAACCTATGAAACTCTCAAAAAAGCTTTTATAAAAGTAAAAGAGTAAAGTTAGGAGAAATATTAAAAATAATATACAAGTAGCATTCACTTGCAAATATTTTTCCTAGCTAACATACTCTTAAATAGTGAATTCTATACTATATAACAAGTTTCTTTGAAAAATCTAGTAAATAGATTACAAAGCTCCTTAAAAGTCTCCAACAATACTATTTATCCTAAATGATACATTCTAAAGACATCTTTCAAGTTAAATCTTATAACTAAAGATACTAGCTGATACTTACTTTGATAGCCTTTCTCAGACTGCTAGAACTCTCCAAAACTTGTTTGAAAGTAATAGTAGGTACTAACAATGCTCACTTAATAGAAGTTAAAACTGGTTTTGAGTGGGAATATTCAGATAGGAGTTCTTTTTTTTACTTTCCTCTAATTATAGCTTATATATATATTGGTCTAAAAATACAAAGAATGGAACTAAGAAATAGAGACCAAAACTATAATGTAGCTCTCTGAGGTTTTAGGAGCACAGGGTCATATCTTTATTTACAACCTAATCTTGATCCAATGATTAATGTCTACTCACTAGAACTTAGTCTATTTTCCTCTTTTTCATATTTATAGTCACTCTGCTTTATTCTTTTATTCTGGACTCTACTAGGTTCTGATCTAATGTGTTCCTGCCTTATTTAACTGTCTGAATATTTGTCACTTGGCAAAAGATGTCTGTGAGTGCACATACTTTATAGCTAATCATTTACAAGTAGTATTTTAAGTTTCTAGAGATCTCTTCTATTTGAGATCTAGTTTGGTTAATGGCTACCATATCATCTCTCAACTGTTGTCACTCAAGGAAACCTAAGGTGTTATCTAGAAGTGTAAGTTCTTTTTGCTAATACCTTCAAAAAGATCTTATATGTTAAAAAACCTTAGAAGATTACTTGTTTTTGCAAAAAAACATTTTTTGGCATAATAGTACTATCAATACTAGTTCTTTTGTAAATCCCTTCTTCAACTCTCTAAGTACTTTCTCCTGCTTCTCTATCCAGTCCCACTTCTGATCCTTCTTCACCAATTTATATAATGGTCTGACTATTACTATGAAATTCTTAGTGAGCTATTAATAATAATTGGCAAGTCCCAAAAATTTCTATACATCTTTAACTCCTTTTGGAGTCAGCCAGTTTAGTACTTCCTTTATCTTCTCTTTCTCTATCTTAATTTTTTTTAGTCCTATCACTACTACTATAAATCCTACTTTTCTAATCTTTTATATGCATTTTTCTGGTTTTATATAAATCATTCTCTAATAACCTCTTCATTACTTCTTCTACTACCTCATTATGCCCTTTCTCTTCTTCTGTTCCCACTATAATGTTATCTATGAAACTCACTACTTCTCTAATATTGATTAAATTATAAAAAAATCACATTTATTATTACTCAAAACATTACTAGAGAATTTTTGAGTCTAAGGAATATCACAGTTGGTTCAAATAATCCTTTCAGAGTCATGAAAACTATCTTCCACTCATTCCTCTCTTTTATCTGTACATTATTATAACCCTATTGTAAGTTTAATTTAGTAAATACTTTTTTTATACCTATGTTTTCTACAATATCTGAAATAAGAGGCAAAGAGTAATTATTCTTAATAGTCCATTCATTTAAATACCTATAGTCCTGAGAAATTTGCTTCTTTCCATCCTTCTTTTCCACAAAAAATACTGGTGCTATTTGAGGTGACTTCAAGAGTCTGATATACTCTTTTCTCAATTATTCTTCAATGAACTCATATATCTCTTCTCTTTTCTCTATTGATAATGGGTACATCTTCCTCTTTCTCAGTACAAACCTCTCTTTTGTCTCTATTGCATGATTCCATAACTTTTTTGTCAGCATTCTGTTATGACCTTAAGCTTGGCTCAGGTTGCAACTTAGACAAGAATTGAATAGAGAAGACAGGAAATGAACAATTGGTAAAGCATAGGGATACAGGATAGTATCTACAGCTATATATACCTAGAGACCATGGGGAATATATAAAATAGAACATGAAGAAACAAGTAGAAAAACATGAGAAAGTCTCTACTACTACATAAGGTGCTGACTGATTATATATGCAGAAAATATATGGTGCAGCCAATCACAGAGTCATAAAGAAGAAACCCAAATATCTGTTGTTTATGAGTGAACTACCTGTTAGATATAAGGCATTGATTGTAACATATCTTCTTACTTGCTTTTTTCCAAAGATATAGATCTACTTATAAAATCTTTAAGGAACCAATTTCTTGGCCTCTTCTTTAGATTTTGTTGTCTCTTTCTTCTTATCCCAAATTTCCTATTCTTCTGCTATCTTCTTTATTGCTGTTATTTTCTCCTTTTCTTCTTACTTTTTTCTCTTTTCTCTTCTTTTTTTTATTTTTACTACACTGACTTCCTCTACTTCAGTTTCCATTGCTTACCACACTCTTCTAGACACCTTATCATCTTCAATTTTCTAGTCAATTTCAGAATTGTGGTAAGTGAGCAAGCTACAGCATTCTCAAAAGCATACTCCACTTCTGTTTTCTGATTATATCAATCTCTATCCATAGTATGTAAGTCTTACCTAAATACAAACCTTGCTTACTATTGTAGGTATACTACAACTACATTTTTTCTTTCTACTTCTTTTATTAGGATAGGCTCTATTAGCATCCACTATTGAACCTTCTGCCTTCTTGGCCAAACTTAAGGCTATATCAACTATTTTCTACTCTCTTTCTAGTGCCTATCCAAGTTTATCACTCTCTTATATTGCTGCTCAATGTTTTTAGGAGAGTATTCTGATTTTATCAGTTTTTGCCTAATTATCCTATTCATACCTTGTTTGAATTCTTTTACTAATAGTTTTCCTTTATATCTGCTATCTTTTGCTACTCTTTTAAATTCTTACACAAACTCTTCTGTTGTTTTATTCTCCTACTCTACTATCTTTAGTTTTGCTATCTTTATTATTTCATTATTATCTCCACCAAATTCTTCCTCTAAGTCTGATAAAAACTCTCTCATAGTTGCATAACTTAAATTTCTATTTTCCAAATTTTCTATTACATTTTTCTTTTCAATATCTATCAATCCTTCTTGTACATACAGTAAGACCCATTGTATCTACTCTTCTACTACTACATTTCTTATCCTCATCCTAATATATAGTCTGTATACTATAAGAAACTCAGAAATTTTGTTTGCAGCTCTGTCAAACATTTATAGCTTAGCCACTTTTATATTTAACCTAATGTTAGATTAGCAAACTACTATTATCTCTCTTTCTCCTAGTTCTGCTTGAGTTATTAACATCTATAAGACTACTATCTGCTCTTATTGCTGTTGGATATATTAACTTATATTATAGTAAATTGGAGATAAATTAGTTGGTATTAGTGATAATGAAAAAGGTAGTAGGGTAGAAGATAATAAAATATATAAGAGTAGGATAGAACTAGTATTGATCTTTCCCTCTGACTTATACTCAGAACTTAACTCAATCTTGGTAAGTGCTAGTAGGCTCTTTTCATTTTATCTCATACTGTTTACTAACTACCTTTACTACTAACTACTGCCTTAAGAGAGTATAAATAATTTTGTCTTAAGAAAGATATTCTACTCTAAACAAGATCTGAAAAACACTTGTTGTTCTTCTATATATACAGATTACAAGTAGATATTACAATACAAAGTTTGTACATATATGAAAGATATAGGTACACTATTTAATACCATCTAATTGTCAAAATCACAGAAAGTGAACTTTGTTTCTTTTTATTTTCTTTCTCATTTTGATTTTCTTTTCTATTTGATTTTCATCTTTTCTATTTTTAGAACTCTGGGGTTAGAGTTAGAAGTGATTGGTCACATCAGTCACATCTGATAGTGTGGTCACAATATTCATCATGGGACTAAGGAGAAGAAAGTAGAAGGTTTTAGAACAAAATAATGTTATACAATATGAACACCACATGTTGGCCTCATGCTCTACACATGGTCATTTAGGGTAGGGTGCACAGTAGCTAGCATGGACCATCTGTAAGAGTATATAAGGTAGACTAGTTTATAAAGAACTCTCTATTGAGTTCTCTTGTATTTCTCTAATACAAGAGTTGTTCTTTTATCCAACCCTAAGGATCTAAGATCATAATACTAATTAAACAATGAGTAACATCTAGCTAGCAGCACAAGTCCAGTCACCAATGTCTATAACTATTATAGTCATAAGATCTTAGAGTAGGTCAAGTAAAAGAATCTTGTATTAAGATTAATATAAGAGAGCTTAATGAAGTTCTTAGGCATAGAGTGTTTATCTTATATATTGCAATAGTTGGTCTGTGCTATTACTGTGTCTAGCCTACTCTAAAGATTAGTCTAGCCTACTCTAAAGATTATATGTAAACTATAAGATCAATATATATTAAGCATATTATATAACATCATTATTCTAGAAACTTCTACTATATTCTGTTGTAACAATGTGACCATGTGACCATTACTGTGACTGTAACATGTGTAACTTATCATGTGGCTAGTTTGTAATAGTAGTGACAGTGACATCATATTAAACTCTAACCTTAGATAAAGAAAAGAAAAAAATAAAAGAAAAAGAAAACATAAAGTCCAATGTTTACTACTCTAACAATAACTACTTATGCTAAGCAACTTGGGGTTTAGCTTTTATACCAAGAATAACTAGTAGTTATATTGGCTACCAGTTAAGAATAAAAAGAGAGTAAAAAGAGAGAAGGTCCAGTATTGGACAGTTTCAAAAATTAAGCATCAAATTATAATTGAAAACTAAGAGTTAAGTCAACTGTTGTGGCAACCACTAGACACAAAGTCCAACGATCACACAATGAGCAAATCTCTTAAGGTGGATATCTAGTGGGGATTTCACAAGAGAACTCGACAAGGAGTCTCTTCTTAATTAGTGTCCTATTTATACAAAGTACCCATGGTCCGTGCTACTAATAAATAACCCTGCCCTTATGTCCATACTTTGTTCTCATTCCTGCCTCATGTTCTACTCAAGGCCACCATATATATTCCATGTGCCCTGATGTTATCTTCCAGATTTTTCTACTATCTTCTAGGCTTATGATGTCACATCATGTGACTTCCTTGTCACATGCCTTCTTCATCAATAAAATCAAAAGAAAAAATAAAAATAAAAATGTTAGATCTAAAGCGTTCCATAACATCAACAAATGAATCTTGTATAAGATTAATATAAGAGAACTTAATAAAGTTCTAAGTACAAAGTGTCTATCTTATATATACTAGGCTATTGGTTTATACTATACTAAACCTAGTCTATTCTAAAGAGTATATATATTATATGTTATTGATATATAATATAACATTGTTATTCTGAAACCTTTTTATGATATATGATTATGTGATCATAACTTGTAACTGTGTCATATGACAGATGTGTGACATTATATCATGTCATGTAATAGTTTGTAACAGTTATATATAATATCATATTGAATCCTAATTCTATTATAAAATAAACTACTCACTTATTTGTAATATCTGAAATTTAGATATACTTTCAGAGATTTAGGAGTGATTTAAAAGTTTAATAATAATAACAATAATAATGAAGATCAATACAAATATTAATGATAAAAAAATGAAAATTAATGAAAATCAATATTATTATCTAATTTTCAGATATAGAAGTATTTATACAAAATAGTAATAGTTTATGTGTAAGCTATTTCTATCACATGATCAAAACTTATATCTAGTAAAGCTATCATCTATTATAGCAGATGTTAGGCTAATTTTAAAAGGTAACTAATCATGTTATTATATTGATATGCTTATATCTCTATGAATACTAATTTCTATATGATATATGATATATTATTAGGAACAATTTGATGAGTGATTTTCAATGCAAGTTTGATTATAGAAATCTGTTTAGTCATTCTTGAGATAATAGCCAATGAAACTTATAGTTACTAATGATCTGATATCTTAGTAATTTATTGTCACTTTTGCATATCCCACATATATATGAATAGTTCTTATTTGAGGCTTTCTAGAGCAACTTGGTTTGTAAGAATTAGTTTACTAGTTATAAAGATACAAGTTAAATGAAGTTTATAACAAACTCTAAGTCTAAAAATAAGAGAAAATAGAAATAAGAAAAGAAAAGAAAAGAAAAGAAATTAAGTTCACTGTCTTTAATTCTAACACTTGTTATCTATTACTATAACTCTATTACTCTTGAAAAACAATTATATGTCCCTTTACCAGTTTTTAAATTTTATTTGTTCTCTATTAAACTATTTTAGATCTAAGACTATACTTTTTGGTATTTATATTTCTAATGTTATTTATACTAATGTTACTGGTGTCTATATTCTAAATATGTTGCTTAATGCTGTCTTTGTAGTTATGGTTTCTTCTAAAGTATCTTATTTGGTGATTCTTAATAATTCAAGTAATTTTTTTAATGCTTCAATACTAGTAGCTCAGTTTGACACTACTGCTTTTTATCTTGTTCTAATTATTATGTCTGTTCAGTTGTTAGAGTCAAAGACAATAGACTTAGTTTTTTTTCTCACTTCTTTCTTTATTTTATTTTATTTTATATTTATTTTCTTATTTTGGACTTAGGATTAGAGGTTAGTATAATATTATATATAACTGTTATAGAATATCACACATTTTTACATGTCATATGACACAATTACAAGTTATGATCACATAATCATATATTATAAAAAGATATAAAAGGTTTTAGAATAACAATGTTATATTATATATCAATAACATATAATATATATACTTTTTAGAATAGACTAGGTTTAGTATAGTATAAACCAATAGCCTAGCATATATAAGATAGACACTTTGTACTTAGAACTTTATTAAGTTCTCTTATATTAATCTAATACAAGGTTCTTTTGTTGACTTAACTCTTAGTTCTCAATTATAACATTAGTGGCCTAACAACAATACTTTCTAGTGTTTTTTCAATAGTATAACTATTATGATATTCTAGTAGCCTAAAAACTATATACTCTTCTTTTGCAAGATAAGTCTAATAATACTTTACCAAATATCATAATTCTAAGCTTGGCTCAAGTTATAACTTAAACAAAGACTTGAGTAAGAATAAAAAATATGATTAATTGATAAAGTGTAAAGATATAGAAATATATCTACAACTATAAGAAAATAGAAAGACATTCTTAAGAATAAAATAAGAAAATATAAGAAAACCTTTATTAATATTATATAAGATATTGATTGATACTATATAAGAGAAACATGAAGTATGTTATGAGACAATAAAGTGTAAGAAGATATTGCTATATATATTAGTAAGAGATATTATTATATTAGTCTACAATAATAAAGAGGCATGTGACTGCAGTCACATGATATGATGTTATAAGCATAAAGCAGGCTGGAGTAATCTAGATAGATGACATTTAGAAGTATGTTAACTATATTGCTACTACATAGTATACATATGGTGCACTCATAGATGATATATAGATACTAGGATAGTATTATAAGATGAGAAAGTGTGAACAGACTTTAGTGAGATATTTATAAATAGTTATAGTCTATGACAAGAAAGAAAAGGCATATGTCACATGACATAATGTTATAAGGCTTAGAATGGTCTAGAAGAATCAAGAAGAGTCTAGAAGATGATATCAGAGTACATGGAGACAGCATGCTGGCCTTAAGGTAGATGAGTAATAGACATGAGGATGGAGCATTACTACTACATGGTGGATACATAGACTTTAGGGTAGAATGTACAGTAGATGCATAGTTGTTATAATCTTAAATCCTTAGGGTTGGATAAAAGAACAACTCTTGTATTGGAGTAACACAAGAGAACTCAATTGTTGTGGCAACCACTTATCACAAAGGACAAATGATCTCACTAACAAGTAAACCTCAAAGTGGAAGTATAATGTGGGAATTCACAAGAGAACTCGACAATGAGCCTCTTCTTAATTAGAGTCCTATTTATACAAATGTCTTATGGTCCGTGCTACTAATAATTAGACCTGCCCTATTGTCTATACTTCAACCTCATGCTTGCCTCACTTCTTACTCAAGGCCACCATGCATACTCCATATGCCCTGACGTTATCTTCTAGATCCTTCCACTATGGTCTAGGCCTATGACATCATATCATATGACCTGTCATATAACTTCCTTATCATGTGCCTTCTTTATTATTCTAAAAGAAAAAGAAAAAGAAATATAAAATCAAAAGAAAAATAGATAAAAGAAAAATAAAATGTTAGGTCCAAAGCATTCCATAATATTAATAGAGAACTCTTTTACAAACTAATCTACCTTATATAGTTCTATAGATGGTCTGTGCTAACTGCTGTGCACCCTACCCTAAACAACCATGTGTAGTTCATGAGGCCAACATGTAGTGTTCATGTTGTATGACATCATTTGTTCTTGAATCTTCTACTAGATTCTCCCATGTTCTGTAATCAGTCTTGTGACTACGCCATTAGATTGTGACTGTTGTGACAGCATGACTGATCAATCCCTAATCCTAGCTGTTCTAAAAATAGAAAATAGGAAAATAAATTGAAAATAAAATAAAAATAAAAAAGCAAACAAAGAAAACCTAAGTCCACTATTTGTGAACTTGACCATAGTTATAGTACAGACTATGAGGACTTTATATAAATAGTCAGTAGAATACTGTTGTGGTTCCTTGTTGAGTTCTCTTGTGAACTTTCCACTTGATATCTACTTAAGAGATTTACTTGCTGTGTAGTCATTGGTCTTTATGACTAGTGATTGCCACAACAAGTAGGTATATGTAGTAGAAGTATAGTCATAGCACAGACCATATGTAACTTATATAAATAGAGTATGAATATAGCAAGAACTCCTTGTTAAGTTCTCTTGTGATCTCCACATCAATAGCCTACTAAGAGCTTTGCTACATTGTATAATTATTGGACTTTATGTCTAGTGGTTGTTACAACAAAGTATAGTAAATATAAGTTAGAAGATGAAATATACTCTATACATATTCAAGTTATGTTAGATATAAGGCAAACATCTATAGAACATAAATTCTTTTTTGAAAATCAACAATTTATTATACAGAGCTTGATAGCAGACTGCAGTAACTACTATGTAGTTATATACATTCAAAATAAAACAACAGGAAAAATAAAAAGAAAAGAAAAGAAAAAGAAAAATAATATGAAAGAGAAAAATAAAAACAGAAAAAAATTAGAAAAGGCTATATAAAAGACAATATCTTAGGTATGCTAAGTAATGCTTTCTTTGAAGAAAAAGATATTACTGTTGAATTCTAGAAAAAGAGTTAAGGTATTTCTTCTCAGATTCCAATAGTTATTATATCTTTTGCACTTGTGAAGTATATGTTTTCTTGTTTCAATTGGATAAAGGTCACAAGGACATATAAAGTCTTTCCACAGAAAGAACTTTAAATGATATTTACCAATAGGAGCATAATTGACTATAGCTCTTGTAACTCTTGCATATAATGAGTTTGAATGACCAAAATGTTTTAACTAAGATCCACTTTTAGAATATGTAGGTTTAATGATATTGAGATTGTTTTCATTGCATTCATTCTTTTGACTGAAATCTCATAGAGATTTGCAAGGGAATAGAGGTGATAAATTGAATTGCTTGGTCTCTTTATCAACAATATTGTGAAGTGACTATTTGTCTTGACTTGGGCAATCCCAAAAATCAAGAGAATTATAATAATTTATTTTTGAAAAACTTTCTAATTTCCTTAGAGATGGCCAAAGTTTGAATTTAATATAAATGAATGGATAAATCAAAAATCTTTTTCACTACATGTATGAAGTCAGTAATGACAATGATGTGCTCAATATTGGTTAATCAAGTAGCTTGATTTAATCCACACCTAATGGTAAATAATTCTGCTTCAGTGGATGTGATATTTATGGCATGGTGAATGGTTTTAATGACAGAAGAATCATAAATATATATATGAGTGATAAACATAGCAACATGGTTTTTAATACTAGTGCCTAATATAACAATGGTAGTTTTAGAATCAGTTGATGCATTGAAGACAATTTCATTAAGTTTGTGAAGATATATCTTTCTAGTTTTAGCACTTTTTCTGTCTGATAGATAGAATGAAAAGCAACTAGGGAATATATCAATTAGTCTATTTCCAGGAGAAAATTCATTGTTAAAAGAATCAAAAGAGTCAAAAACTCCATTCAATCTGTTATTAGCATCTATAATAGGATCTTTTACTTTCAGTCTCTATTTAGAGGTTAACTTTTCTATTGATAGATGATGATGATCATAATTAGAGGAATGTCCTGACTCTAACAACAACTTGATAATGTGATTCAGTAATAGCAATTGAGTATGGAGGTGTAGTCTTCCACCAAGTTTTTGAAGGTATAAATGTATCAGAATAAGGCCTGTGATAGTCTCAATGTCTGATGATGGAGAAGTACAAAATGCTCTAAGAATTCATAGAGCAGCTCTTTGTTGCATGTTTCTAATAACTTTAAGCAGGTATGCTAGAGAGGCTTTGTTGTAAAACCATAACAGAAAGCTATATAACATAATAGGAAGGATATATGCCCTATATAAAAGGTGTTTTTGAGATGGGATGAGACTTTTTAACAAATTTTCAAGTATTTTCATATTTTTAACTGTGGATACAGCCTTGTTTGCATAGAAGTCAACATGTTGACAAAAAGACAGTTTTATTTCAAAAATAAACCCCAAGTAATGCCATGTTTCTTTGGAACAAAGAATAAATCCTCTTATAATAAAAAAATCTAGAGAGAGAGGATTAAAGACTTCTTGTGATCTGGAAAAGTGGAAAACTTCAGTTTTCCTATATTTGATAACTAGGCTGAATTGTTCCAGTAGAAGTGATGTAATATAATAACTACAAAAAATATTTGAGTTCAAAATATGAAAATATTTGTTCTAAGAAATGAAGAGTCCATCATCTACAAAAAAGATGATAGAAACAGGGATTTTTAGGTTCTTTAATCTTTTTATGAAAATATGTAAGACTGGCAATAAATATAATGCTAATAAAATAGAAGATAGGACTGAGCCTTAGCTGATATTAATGTTAACATCAAAGAACAGAGAAGAGAAATCATTCTAAAAGTACTTAGTCTTTATACTCACTAGATAGTTGCTGAAGAAATGATAAATCTTGAAGTTGAATCCTATCTTGTCTAGGATTAGTAGGAGTATTTGATGATTAAGGAACAGGAAAAATTGTGCAATGTCAAATACCAAAGTGCTAGTTGAGTAGTTTTTGACCTAACCTGCATATATAAGATATGTTAGAACTATGTGAGTATTAGTTGTAAAACATTTTTGGAGTCTACTTAGTTGATAAGGGTGAGTTATATTCTTGGATAAGGCTTGGAATTAAAGCATTTTGCTGATAGCTTTCTTAATTAATTTACCAAGTATGTTTAAAAGGACAATAGGCCTAAAAATTTTAGGTGTGTCATACAATACCTTATTAGACTTAGGAATGATGACAGATGTAGACATTTTGAAGTATGACAGCTAATATCATAAGTCAATATATGCATTAGCAATATTTATGGCATTGTTGAGGTATCACCAATTTTTAACAATTATCTTGAAATGTCTCCAAGACAGTTTATCAGATCCAGGAGTTAAATCATTGCTGTATTTGTTAATGGATGATATAAATTCTTCTTTCAAGAAAGATAGTCACTTAGTAGTGAATTTGTTTGGGATTTCTTCTAACAACAAAACACTAACTTGCCAATGTTGAGCTAAGTTGAATGATTTGTAAAGAGCCTGCCATAGGTCTTTAATTTAAAGGCATGGATTACAATTATGTTTAATTGCTTCAATAGCTGAAAGCTTTCTTTTTTTGACCTAGTTCATAAGTTTCCATGGTTCTTTTCTCTTGTTCAAGATTTCTTGTATTTTGGTATCAAAAAATCCTCTTTTGGTATTCTTGACTGCTTTCTTGAAATTCTTCCAATCCTCCAAGTGTCTTGAGGCTCTATATATCTCCAAATATCTTTAGCAGTTTTTATTCCACTACAATTTCAAATGTTTAGTGATATTGACCATTTTTGAATGTTTGAACCAGATGTCATTCATATTGTGCATGATTTCTTGTACAATATGCTCAAGATCTTTCTTGCTATTGATATGATCAGTATTAAGTCTTTTGACCAACTCAATAACTTCAGCAATGAAATTGATTTATTTTTCACTATTTTTAACAATTGTTCATTTTCTAGTTTGGATATGTTCTTCAAAAATTGAAATTCTCACTGTAAGTGAGACATGATCTGATGATAATCTCCAATCAGGGTGAATTATATAGCTGTCAAATTCATCTGAATTTGGTTATAGAAACATAAGATCAATAACAGAATTTGAGTTGTTAGGGTTGTCTATATATCTTGTAGGCATTTGAATAGTAGTGCTAAGTGTACACAAATTTAGAGAGTCAGCAATATCAGTAAGTATATCACTATAGACTAAATAATTGGGGAAAAGTGAATCCCAGGAATTATCTCTAATGTTCAAGTTGCCTGTCATAATAAGAATATCATTAATGTTAGCTTCAGTGTTCTTAAGATACTTCAAAGCCATTTGAGAAGAGTCTGAGAAATATTCATTAGAAAAAAAATAGAACTGCAATTAAAAAAGAAAATACATGAAATATCCCTATAATCAAAAATATCTTTGCAAAGAGAAAAAATGTCATATTTCAAACTCCAAAACATGTCTGAGATATGTTTGACTTCAACACAACATCAAATCCTTGTGGGTATTTGGTCTTATTTGTGCCCAAAACTCTGTTGGAGGTTTGGTACTTTATAATGGACTTAATTCCATCAAATCTCTATGGTTATTTGGCTTGAATTGAGTCAAAATCTACAATCATATTTATCTGTTTCCATCAGCTAATTATCTCCTTCAAACTCTGCAAATTTACTCAGACTTTGCATGGAGTTTTCCCCTCTCCAAGTCTGAGCTCCTATATAGTGTTTTACTACTGAAATATTTACTCAGAGATTCATTTAACTACTCTTTTTGTCATTTTATATATTTAAGACTAGTGATTACTTTGTAATAGCTAGCTTGATAATTGACTAAAGTTGATACTAAATCTCTGGTGTCAATAGCAATACACTTACTCCTTTTCTTATAACTCCTTATAAGACCATTCTCTAAAATTGTGACCACATAACTTGTAGAAGGCACAACATATAAGTTGAGGCCAAGGTTATTCTGACAAGTCTGCATCATTAAGCTTATTACATGGAGTTTCTACACTCTGTGTATGTCCAAGCCAAATCCATAAACTTTCACCTTAAAGTGTGAGCTGTGCCTAACAAAAACAAAAAGTAGAAAGTCTAATGTTGATGTAAGTGATAACTCTCAGTAAATCCTGAGAGTTTGATGGGTTTTTAGAAAATTTTATCCAATTAGGATGGTTGGAAATGCCTACCAATTCCTCCTCTTCTTTATTAGAAGAACTAGGAATAGACCATATAATTGACCAAGGTGGTTTTTGAATGAATATAATATTAAAACCTCTTTGTGCTTCTAAGATAGTATTAGTAAGCAAATTGTTCTTATGAATGTTTTGAAAAAAAGATATTGATTTTATTATAATCATTCTTGAATACTGCTCATGGCTGAGTAAATTGACTTATTCCTGTCATGTTAGATTTCTTGATATTTCTTTGAGTGTTATTCTCTATTAAACTGGTGTTTCTAGAAAGGATATAAGTTAGAGTCAGCTTGATGATCACTCTTACAATTAGAGCATTTGAAAGAATGGGGATATAGTTTCTCTTACTTTGTTTTAAGTCTAGATGGGTTGATCTTGAAGTTTAATTTGCAGCACTATGTAAAATGTCAGTGATGCTTGTTTTTGTGTAGACTGTTGTATTTGACACACTTTGATCCTTGAATCCTACATGAAAAAGTAGTATGTTCTCACTTTCAGTAGTTTTTACACTGGAAGACACCAGAGTTTATATTTGCTCTATGAATGGTAGCAGTGTGGCTTCTAACATTAAAGCATCTATTGATCAGAGTTTTGGTATTCTTACTACTTTAAGCATCCCAAATGTCTATCCAGACAATTGTTATTGGATTTGGATGAGACCTTAATGACTCTTGATATAGAAGCAAGTGATAAATCATTGAATATATAATTTGATTTGATGATGACTTCAATAAAATCTAAAGTAATGGGAACATTAGTATTTTCTATGAGATACAGAATTCCTATTATATTTAATGGAACTTTGATTGAGAAAGCCTAGAAGCTTGGATATCTTCCAACATGATGTTTTTGACATTTTTGATATAATTTTCTATGACTTGAAGGTCTGATGCTAATACTACTAAGTTAGTAACAATAGTAATACCAATTGCTTCTAGTTAAATATAGTCCACTATGATGTTAGACTTGATGTTCTTGAGAGCTCTGTTAATGTTAGTAGCATAAACACTGGATGAAGCCATAATTTTGTTGATATTGTTCCTACCCATAGGAACAATGATCTGCTTTTGTAATAATTCTTTGGTAGTCATTTTGATACAAGATTTTGTCTTGTCCATATTATTGATAATCCTATAAATGTTCTTGATTTTATTTGCCAGTAAATTCAGATAATCTTCTTTTAACTTAAGGATATTGGAAATTTTCAGGTTTGTTACTTGAGCATAAGATTGCTTAGTGTTTGTTTTAGCCTTTGCCATAGTATTCTTTCTTTTGCTGAAGAACTTAGATTTATCCAAAACTTCCTTGGGTAGACAAGCTGGGATAGAAGGGAAAACTTTGACAATTCCAGCTACTTTGTTCTTAGATTTACTTCAAGTTGAACCTGAGCTATTTTTCAGAACTTTTGGTGTAAATTTGTTTGAAATTTTGGCTCTAAAAAATTGTTGTACTTGTTAGTGGAAAGTGAATTCCATTCAGATTTGTAGATAGAGAATACAAAGTTTCAAGCAGCTTTGCCATACCCTTGAATTTCAGGAACATCATTTGCCTTACTGTTTACAACTTTTTTAGACCTGATGAAGTTAGCCATATCTAGTAAAGAAGTATAGATGTTCTTAGAGTTAATTTCCAAGAATTCCATAGTGCCAAAAATAGAGATAGGGTGAGCCTTACCATCTCATACATTAGGTTCAGTAGGTCAATTAATGTCATAAGCTAATGTGATCTTATAGAATTCTTCCTATATATCTGAAACATGTTAATTAATTGCCTTACTTATGTTATGAGTATTCGGACACTAACAATTTTCTTTTCTTTTATTTGATTTTATTTTATTTTTTTTCTGATTTTACTTTTCTTTTTCTTTACTGTATTGGAAAGACGATGAAGAAGGCACGTGATAAGGAAGTCACATGACAGGTCACATGATGTGACATCATAGGCCTAGAACCTAGTAGAAAAATCTAGAAGGTGATGTCAGGGCACATGGAGTATGCATGGTGGCCTTGAGTAAGAAGTGAGGCAAGCATGAGGTTGAAGCATGGACATAAGGGCAGGGTTATTTATTGGTAGCACGGACCATGAACCTTTTGTATAAATAGGACTCTAATTAAGAAGAGGCTCCTTGTCGAGTTCTCTTGTGAATTCCCACATTATAGCCCACTCTGAGCTTTACTCGTTAGTGAGATCATTGGACAATTCAGTCTAGTGGTTGCCACAACAACTTACCTCATGAGGTGGCAATATATTGTTTAGAGCTGGAGCCTCATTAACTTTACATTGTTTTCTGTACTTGAAGCCATTGCTAGTTTCTGGGTTGTTGGAATTATTGTTCTCTTTTATATGAGAACTTGAAGACTGAGCATTTTCCTCAGCTTTGACCTGTTTGTTCCACAAAAGATTGTTGCTCTGGATTTCCATCTTTTTGTAGTATAGAATTGAAGAAGCTTTTGAGAGAATAAACAACTTTCTAGATTTGTATTTGGATGAAGATAGTGATCTCTCTCTAGAAAGATCTGTGTTGATGTTTATATTCATGTTAGAGTATATTTATGCCAGAGTAGTATTAGAAGAAATTATTGATATAGTAGAAAATGTAATATTTACTAATTTTCTTATGGGCACTACTATATAAAATGATAGTAAGAAAGGTATAGAATATAAAATATCAGCAATTATAACAATATTAATGTAATAACATAATTAGTTTATCACAAAATGAGCTATTCACTGATTGTGATACTTGAACTTAAATAACTGATATTGTTAAGTCTGAAGTCTAATCCTTAGATATAAAGATATATATATAAAATAGTGATAGTCTGTATACAAGTTGTTTTCATTACATAATCTAAACTTATACCTGATAAAGGCTATTATCTATCATAGCAAATATTAGGCTAATTTTAGAAGATAACTAATTATATCACTATATTGATATGCTTGTATTTTTATAAATATTTATTATTTTGGAATATACTATATATAATTGAAAATAGATTGATAAGTATTATAAGATGAGAGTGTGAATAGACTTTAAAGTTAGGGTTAGGATAGAAATAGACAGTAGTATATTATTAGTCTACAACAAAGGAAGGACACATGACCTGGAAGTCATGTGATATGATGTCATAGGCCTAGAACAGTCTAGAAGGGTCGATAGGGTCCAGAAGAGTCTATAAGACTAGAAGAGCCTAGATAATAATATCAGGGAGTATATTCACCACATTGTTACTACATGTAGGATACATGGACATTAGAGCAGGATGTATAGTCTTGTACAGTCACTGCAGATAGACATGAGATAGACATGAGGCCTTTAGGACAGGAATAAAAGTTGGACATTATTGTAGCACAGACCACCATGTATTTATATAAATAGAATAGCAATACAGTGGGGGCTCCTTATTAAGTTCTCTTGTAATCTCCACTACTAGATAGTCAACTGAGAGCTTTGCTGAAGTAAGCATACTACAAGTACTGTTCTGGTGAGTGATTGCTACAACAATAAGCACTTTCCAATACAAATTCAATTGTATAAATTTGTCTAACTATTCATAAGATATTAGCCAACAAAACTTTTACAATTACTAATGGCCTGATATCTCAGTTGTTTGTTATTACTTTTGTATATCCCATATATATATAGATAGCTTTCATTTGGGGCTTTTTAGTATAACTTATTTTGTAAAAATCAGTTTACTAGTAGAGATATAAGCTGAATAAAGTTTGTGACACTGAAATTAGTATGACAGCTATTATAGTAGCCATTAGTTTCTATCAAGTAGCAATATTGGATAGTAATCATTTTATGGCAGCAGTTTGTACACAGACCATTATTATTATAACTTAAGTTCTAAAAATTAGATGAAAGATATACTTAAGTAATATAAGAAAACTTAATGGAGTTCCTATTATAAACTAGTTTATCTTATACACTATAGATCATAGTCTGTGCATACACTACTACTAATCTAAACTAATATCCATGTTGTTATGAGATGCTTTGGACATGGACAATTTTTATTTTCTTTTTCTTTTATTTTCTGACTTTATAGGAATTTTGTTTTTCTTTTCTTTTCTTTTTAGTGACGATGAAGAGGCACATGACATCACAGTCACATGACATGTCACATGATGTGACATCATAAGCCTAGAACACAGTGGAAAGATCTAGAAGATGATGTTAGGGCACATATATGCAACATAGTAGCCTTGAGTAGGAAATGAGGCGGATATAAGGTTGTAGCATGGACCAGATGTATTTAGTATATATAAGATGCTAATTTAGCAGAGACTCCTTGTTGAGTTCTCTTGTGAAATCCCCATTAGATATCCGCCTTAAGAGATTTACTTGTTGTGTGATCATTGGACTTTGTGTCTAGTAGTTGCCACAACATATGTGCTTTCTAAAGACTAATATTGTTATAGTACATTTAAACTCTTATATTTTATTTTTATTTTATTTGATTTTATTTATCTTTTTCTTTTCTTTTCATTTTCTTTTATCTCTTAAACAATGAAGAGATATATGATTATAGTCACTTAATATAATATTATATGTCTGGAAATAGTAAAAGAAACTAGAACAATAACATCAAGGATATTATTATTATTATAATTGATATTTTATATATTATAGGTGTTCACTTTATATGTTACAAACTCAAGTTCTTAGAGTTGGACAAGTAATTGAACCTTGTATTGGGTTAATACAAGAAAACTTAATAAAAAACTTTATACAGAATTGTTTACCTTATATACTAAACTATAATAGTCCATGCTATTACTTCTCTAGCCTACCTTAAATACTATGTGTTTTTCTCAAGGTCAATATGTGTAAATTATGTTATATAATATCATTTTTCCAGAATCTTCTATACTCTTCTATATATCTCATGACTTATAACTATTACTATGATGATACTATCTGATGTGACTGATGTGTAACAGTGTGATCTTGTCACTCTAACCCTAACCCTAAGTTCAATATAAGAAAATAAATCAAAATAAAATAAAAAAGAAATATTAGATAAAAAAACTAGCATCCAAGCTTTATAATTCTAATATTATATCTATCTCAACTTGAATGTTGTAGCAACCACTCGTCACTCAAGGACAAATGATCTTACAACGAGCAAAGCTCTCCAGTGGGCTATCAAGTAACGAATGGGGGATTACAAGAGAACTCGACAAGGAGCCCTCGCTTTATTCAT
>JAJOHK020000455.1:0-25569 GCA_022457215.2 Leucocoprinus gongylophorus | reverse complement strand
GTTTGTGCAATTGCATTCGCTCTCCATCAAGCTTCTCCTCAATATAAAAGCCGGATCCACCCATTTCTCTAACTGTATCTTCCAGCTTTCTGGTCGGCCGCTTACACAACATTGGAGCGAAAACATGAAGGAGCTGTACTGCTTTGTTCTGATAATTTTTAAGCCCATGAAGCCAGAAGTACAATGCAAAAAAAAACAATCATACCTCAGAGTCCAAACGGAAAGATGGATCCCACAACTCCCAGGCAACTTTCTTAAGATCTGAACAGGTATTGAACAAGTCCTGGGCATCCGGATGGAAGACAGAAAAAACTGTAGCTTCTTTCACCGAGATTTGCATGTCTAATTGGTGATAAACATGGCGGGGGTGATGTGATATAAGACAACGACACGTACCTTTCAAGATGATGCGAACAATCCAGCGCTGTTCCAGGGCCGTGGCTCTGTTGTATATTTGTCGAAGAATTTTCGATTGGACATCCCTACACCCCGCTTAGCGAGTCATCATCTATGAAGTGCTGGATACGTTACTGTTTGCCCATACTCCGTGCTAGGTTGTCTAGAATGTGATTGAGATCCTCAACAGACAAAGAGCTTTCAATAACCGAGGATCGCTTGCTAACAACTTCAAAAAGGACAGCATGGAAGTCACCAGACGCTTTCTATAAGATGTTCCTAAGATGAGATACTGAAATTCGAATCAGAGCGCCAATGAAAGCACCATACCTCTCGCTCAGTCGGTCTCTTCCAGTTCAGCAGACGAACGGCATCTGGGTCTCTCATTCCAAGGGGAATGAGCTTGATGTAGATCTTTGCAAGATTCTTTTCTTGCAATCCGTATACCGCACGCTCCCGGTCTTTCTGTGAAAGACCAGTCTCATTAGCTAGTGATGCCATTATTGTTTCATAAGAGTACCTGTGGCAGTAAAAGCCGTAGAACAGGGTATAAATCATATCCTTTCTCCTGTCTCCAGTGCTACCAAGGGCAAACGTTAGGATGACACATACATGACACGCTCAACATACAGTAAACCAAGAATTGATCATTTTTTTCCGTCTGTCTTGCTTCCTCTCCATTGATAATTTCTCAAATAAACTGACCAAAACAGCAAAAGGTGCACTATCAACATTCTGAGGAGGTGGAGGAACAGCCGATCCACTCTGATGAGGTTGAGATCTTGGAGGAGGAGGAGGAGGAGTTGAGCGCGCTGGAGTTGGTTGCGACATATTTGCGACTACAGGGACAAGATAAGTTTATTCTGCGAACAAAATCTTCTGCGAGTGAAGGAAGAAGAGATATTTAGAAGGGTCTTGCGTCGTACTCACGTGATGCGCGTTGGGAATTCTTTCTCTTGGCGTGGTGTTATCTTATCTTGGCGGCTGACTTGACCGACAAAACCTAGAAGCTTCACTCTAATTTTTCTACCACCGATCTCTTTCGCTTCTAATTTCTCAACGGACCTACATCTCTATATTCTATCATGGCACCTAGCTTCCCTCCATTGCAGCAAAAGAGTCAGGATCCTAAAATGATTGGCCGTTGGAAAGTGGGCAGGACCATCGGACGAGGCTGCTCGGGTAAATCTACCGTTCCGACGTACTAAACCCTTACAAACCTCATTTTTGACTTAAGGACGCGTACGTATTGCACGGCACTCGAAGACGGGTCAATATGCAGCTATCAAGATTATTTCCAAATCTTCTCTCGCAGCCTCTGGAGTCTCCCTCAACCGCCTTGCAGAGGAAGTGGAACGCGAAAAACTGGCTGTTGAGAGAGAAATTGTGGTGATGAAGCTCATTGACCATCCAAATATCATGCATCTCTATGACGTCTGGGAAACATCTGGCTATCTATACCTGGTTCTCGAATATATTCAAGGCGGTGAACTATTCGAACACCTCTGTAAGCATGGACCGCTTTCCATCACTGAGACTCTCAAGTACTTTCATCAAATGATTGGTGCTGTTGATTATTTCCATCGCTTTAACGTGGCTCATCGTGACTTGAAACCGGAAAACATATTGCTCGATCATAACTTCAATGTCAAGATCGCAGACTTCGGCATGGCTGCATGGCAAATTAACGCCTCAGGGACGACAGACCTCATGAAAACGTCCTGTGGAAGCCCTCACTACGCGGCTCCGGAAATTATCAAGGGAGATCCATACGATGGTTCTGCAGCAGATATCTGGTCCTGTGGTGTCATTTTATATGCGATGCTAACTGCACAACTCCCTTTCGACGACGATGATCTCCCGGAACTTCTAGATAAAGTCATTGCAGGAAGATTTACCATTCCTTCATTTGTGGATCCACTTGCACAAAACCTAATCAAGCGGATGCTAGTTGTTAATGCGAGAAAGAGGATAACTATGGCTGAGATTTTTGAGCACCCATTCTTCAAACTCTACGTCGATGATACTCCTCAATCTAGTGTCCCAGAACTTAGTAGAATCGCATATCCCCTGAAGGGCAAGTCAGCTATCGATCCAGATATCTTTGCAAACTTGCGTACTTTATGGCATGGTGCTTCGGATGAAGATCTCATCAGGAGTCTCTTGAATGAAGACAAGAATTGGCAGAAAGGCATCTATCACTTACTGGTAAACTACCGCGCCAGACAAGTTGCTGAAGACGAAGTCAACGAGAATGAGATGGAAAGACGACATACGCGAAAAATGGCCGAGAAGACAAAGAAAGCCATAGACGTTGTCCTACAGCAGCGTGTCTCTGGAAATTTCATTACACCTTCCTGCTCCAGCGATATTCACCCGCCTAGGGCAGAACCACCCACCCCACGGAAGGCTCGTGGACGTTATTTCATATCTGCAATTGACGCCGACTCGGACACTGGATTCTTCAAGTCAAGATCAGATGAGCTCGACCACCTCACGCTCGATATCACAATTCCTCGGCTTACGTTTACGGATTCCACCAATAAATTGGGTGAAGTGGATCTTAATCGCGCCCTCCCTGCTCTTCCTTCACCTCATTTCCCAAAACCCGGAGGAATATCCGGTCGTAGCCCAGATCGATCCCAGGTGTCTCATCTTACAGGAAACAACAATCTCTCGAAGCTTAGCACTCAAGTTCAAGTTGGTGATGACGCCCATCAGGATCTTGATTTAGACCGAACGAGACTGAGGAGGACTCATAGACAACTCGTATTCTCTTTGGGCCACAACACTAACCGTGCGACAAAACACACCACGACAGCCACTACTCATGCGACTCGTCCACTCAGCATCAAACGTAAGTCCCACCCAGCTACTAGGTTTTCTAAGAGAAGAGATGCACCTGATAAGGAGAACGGTATCAACCATGACGAAAGTGGAAATGGTTTTGTCAACTTCTCTGAAACGACTACCCTACGAAAGAAGCCTCCTCAGAGCAGGCAGTACGGATGTGATGAGCTGGGTTATTGTGCGCATGGTCGAGCTTTTTGTAAGATTGATAACAGACGACTGCAGTCACCGCAATCACAGCACTCGCATTCCCACTCGGAGTCCTCTCCATTGCCCGGAGGTGGCCGATCATCTCTTCCTAAACGCACTTGGCTCGAGACCATCTTTCGAACCAAGCCTTCATACCCGACAAAACATACTCTCCGCTCCACTTGGGATATCATCACAACCAGGAATGAGTGCAGACGATTGCTCATGAACATGAATATCCAAGTTCAGGTTTCTCGAGAGTCGCACGGCGAATATCTCACTGATCGAGATGAGCCAACTTCAGCCACAGTTACACTCAAATGCAAGATGGACGAGATGGAGGACACGACGGGCATATTAGGGGTCATGAAACAGACCAAATTCCGTGTAGAGATGCAGATAGTGCCGGCCCTGTGTTATCGCGCAACCTCGGTGCCCTACTTGTCGGATGATGGCGAGACTGACTGCGATGAAGATGAGGAGCAGGTTGCGGTGACCCTGATTCACGAGAAGGGCTCCGGAGAGTCTTTCCGGGAGATCGTG
This sequence comes from Leucocoprinus gongylophorus, assembly GCA_022457215.2. Lineage (NCBI taxonomy): Eukaryota > Fungi > Basidiomycota > Agaricomycetes > Agaricales > Agaricaceae > Leucocoprinus > Leucocoprinus gongylophorus. Next base: position 21,591 of record JAJOHK020000455.1, on the reverse strand, counting down.
AGGCGTCTCAAGAAGGAGTGGACTCTTGAGGAGGGCGGCTCAGTGGGAGTCCTTTGACTGTTTCCCTACTAGCCTGTTGTTCAGAACTGGATATAACAACCACATTGTTTCATGTATTCCCTCCAGCGGATCTGGTATAGTTATTCCGATCATCTTTGGGTTAGGATAAGTTGAATGAATGTTGACCACGAGGGCAATCCATGATATGGGAATAATGTGCACTGGTTCTATCATCAATGCCAAGGTAGCGCATGGATTCTTGTCGTTCTTGAGTTATTTTTTGAGCATCAGCGCAAACCACTGATCGATAAAGGTCCCCCCCCCCCACATGCAACTTGGACGCATGTTCAACGGGATGAAACTAGCACCTGAGGTGAACGAGCTTTTCACTATAGCGATTGAATACCATGTCTCTTGTAACTTTGTAGCAGGCGTATGCGAGGCTGCCGCGCCCAGGGAGAGAGTAGTTGTCTAAGAACGATGGCATATAGGCCGTGTGCCAGCATCGCATGATTCACAATTAATGATTGGCTGGAGCCGTAGCTGCAGGAGGCAGTATTGTCGCAGAATATCATGAGAATGAGAAGAAACGGATGAAAAAGCATATTGAGAATCCCAACGGCTACATACACGCTCTAAAGTTGCGCTGGTGGCGGCATTCATCGTGAACAGGACTCTCCAAAGTGATAAGTTGACCATATGAAATCCGCTCAACGTTGACCGGGCTACCACGTGCTTTCAATCTCCCTCCCTCCCCCCTCCTCTCAAACCACAGTTTATAACAATCCTCTATTCTTCCTTCCTCTGTCCATCCCATCTTTTAACCCCCCCCTTCCTCTCTCTCTCCATATACAATGGCTGAAACTAAAACTGATGCCATCGATGCTGCCACAGGCGGTGTCACACTCCCCCCTGCCGGGCCTAAAGCCATCATAAAAAATGTGGACATGAACGAAGAGCTCCAGCAGGAGTCAGTCGACATCACCAACGCTGCCCTTGAGAAATACAATGTCGAGAAGGATATCGCAGCACATATCAAGAAAGAATTCGATAGACGCCATGGCGCGACATGGCATGTCGTCGTGGGCAAGAACTTTGGCAGTTATGTTACCCATGGTATAGTCTTCTTGGAGCGACCCCCTACACACTTCCCGCTGACCTAATCTCCTATGTGCAGAAACTAAACACTTCATCTACTTCTACGTCGGGCCACTTGCGATCCTCATCTGGAAATCATAGACAGAGCTGGACATACCACTCACACTTCGTTTTCTCCTGGTGTATGGTTTGAAGGATCGTTTGAGGATTAGCGGATATGTGTCACTGGAGTGCTACTACTACTCATCCATCCTTGCAGTCGTACACTACTTGTGATCATGTGTTTTGTCACCTAATCCTGTGCGGGTCTTCACAAATCTAATTTACATTCATTATACTTGTACATCAAATCGACAATGTGTCTAAGAACAGGTAACGAAAAAAATTATAGTATGTATGTCGAGTGTATAATATTTGTCAACATTTTCATCGCGTTTCTGCGACTTCAATAACAACTATCGCCAGACAGATCTCGTCCTTCTGCCCAGCATAGATCCCAAATGTGATAACCCCAACATCTTCCCTCGTGCTCTCCCCCATTACCTCGGCGGATCCCCTCGTTTCGATGCCGTTCAAATCAACGTGCAGTTGGGATAAGGGTTGCCCCGAAATAATCTTCACGTTGTATTCATGAGGCAATATCACTGGTGTGGTCGAAGTCACCGTCCCCTGAGCCCTGGCTGCGATCGTTATAGGTGGGATCCGTACGATAAATTTGAACTTCTGGCCCGGTGTCACGACGACCCTTTTCTCCGTAGGAGCACCCGTAGAATTTTTATTCTTTCCGACGTTCGATGATTCTAAAGATGAAAACGAAGATCTCACGTTGGATCTTACTCCAGGCGAAGCTATGGCTCCCTGATTGTCCCCACCAAGAGCCTGCACGTAGTGAAGGCCCATCCTCAGTTCGTCCGCGCTACCACTTCTCTTGACTCCACCTGCACCTGTGGCAGGTATCTTCACAATCTGTGCTTTGTGGCTTGTAATTCGCTTTCCATCAGCAAAGAAGCTATCCGCCACCGGCATACCCACTGTGTTGGGACCAGCACTTGGTGAAGGAACAGGAACTCGTGTAGAGCTCGTAAATGGCACTAGCCTGGGCCGCACCATTGCAGGTGTTGGTGAAACCGGAGACACGTCAGCTAAGACACCGACTAGCGGAGAATCCTGCGAAAATACAGTAAGACTCTTGTTGCTCCTTGTGCTTGCCTTTGATTGAGGTCGTAAATACCGCTGTCCTGCTACAAGAGATTAGATTGCAATGAAGTAAAGGAATCAACCCTGCTTGCCTTCATTAAAGTGGACCTGGGTCTTTTGCTTTGGCTTACCAAAATCTCCCCTTCTCTGCGGAATAGAATACGCGGCGGTCGAAGACGAAGGTGAGCCGGTGAAATTGGTGCTGGCCATATTATTTGCTTCCCCAAACAGATTGGTGGGATAATTGTCGATCATATGCTCGAAAGGTAGCACTTCCGCATTAGGCGGGGCCGTCTTCGCTCTAATAAGCACGGGTTTGGCAATGACTGCGGAACGTCCTTCACTTGCCATAGTCCATCGTCGCTTGGGGGAACATTTGTCGCCGACATATCGAACCGTATCCCTCAACCTTGCGAAAAACTCGCGTTTGCTCATCATGCCTGAACTCTGAGCACTTGGGGTATCAATCCGGTTTGCATTATCTCCACTACGCGCATGCACTCGCCGCAATCCCAAACCCACTCTATCTCCCTGTTGACTGTGTCTCGTTATTGGAGACTTCGAACCAAACATCCGCGGACTCAGCTTTTCGGCCCATCTCCGAGTTTGACTTGCAGGGCTTCCGTTTTCGAGACCATACCATTTCCTATCTTTCTCGCTCCAAGCATGTCTCCCTTCCTCTCCGGTGAGCGCAGTATCCTCTACCCTAGCCACCCTTCGCACTATAGCCAACAAGCCTCCAAATAAACACAAGCCTCCAAGAATTCCAAAGGTGATGGCCAATCCCAAAACAAGTTTAGCATGCTGACCACTCGAGAGACCGCCCCAGTGTCCCCGATGCGTCTTCTTTGTATTCTCGGGTGCAGTTATGTACATCGGCATACTCGCGTGCGAGGTTGACCGTGTGATATGTGAAAATGCAATGAACGTGACCAGTATGTGCATCGTAGGACATTCTTGTGGGACCGTACCCTCCAGAAGGGATCCACCCGTAAGACGAAGCCAAGGCTCAGAATCCGAAGGTTCATAAATCATTGACAGATCAACATCTCCTCGAGTTTCAAACGGTGAGCCAGTGAAGTAACTCGCCAAGTTGAAGGATATCTCGTCACCAGGGGCAGCATATATTGTTGGAAGATCTCCCTGCGTGAAGTATGAAGGAACCACAGCGATAGAAACGTTGGTATTGAGCGCCTGATTGAAAGTCGTCTCAATCCGAACAGGCAATGTCAACTTCTGCCCTGCAAGGTCGAGCCTTGGCTTCCCAGATAGAGTATGATTGAGAGGCGTATACTTTAACCAATCTTCGTGACCCGATACATCGATATCCAAATTCGAAATATTTTGAGCATGCATGGGTTTTCCGTCCACGAAAATACCAGCAAAGTCCGCAGGCGAATTGAGACTGATCTGGAAATGTTTTGTGCTCGTGACATTGATCGTTGGCATCGACGACTGGATAGAAAGCTCATGTGTTGCAACAACGAGATTGAATGGCATGATACCCGCCGTGTAACCCTCCACGTCAGATCCATGAAGCTGTAGTTCCAGAAAAATTGGCGTGGGTTGGTCTTTTTCTGGAGGAGTGACACCGTTCAGAGTAATCTCACGAGAATTGAAAACCATCCATTTCGGAACTGCACTCCCATTGGTCTGCCTGACAGCATAGAATATCCCTTTTGACTCCGACTCTGGTGTACTGGATTCAAATGTATTGTATTCAAAGCCGATGCTGAACGACCACTTGGAGGGGATCCGAACCACAGGTTTGTCTGTCGCCAAGCATGATTCGGCCTGAGGAAAGAACACCGAAGACATAGAAGGGTTCTCCGCTATGAACTGAGTTGCGACGGATATCCTAGGAATTGGAGGTGGGTTCTTCGTTACAAACAAAGAGAAATGAGAGGAAGCGCTTGAAGAATCGGATTGAGCGGTAACAGTAATCGGATGAAGGCCATCATCTCCCTCAGAAGGTGTCCCACTTAATGTGAAGGCTTCACCCTCGGCGTTAAAAGCCAACCACTTCGGTAAAGGTGATGTGGAGAGTTCAACATGTCTATCGGGATAATTGAACGTGTCTGAAGCAGGAGTCCAGGTCCAATATTGGCCAACACGAGCAATCGGAGGAAGCTGATTGACCAAGGGATTTCCTACAGTAACGTTAGAGCCGGCAGCGCGAGTGACGGGGACCAGGCAAAGAAATGCAAAAAGAGTGACGGTCATAGGAACAAACGAAGATGGACTATGATTTGTGGACATCGCCCGGAGGACGACTCGGCCAGCGAGCAGTGCAGTGGTTTTCGAGTTCACAGTTCTGAGATGACGTATTGAGCTCAACGATAGATCAGATCAATACAAAACAAAACAAGTGCAACAAGTGCAGCTTGGCACGATCGGTGTGAACCTTGACAGACAGACAGACAGACTCTCGTAGTAGAGTATCTCCATAGTTCAGCACCCCAGACTATCAGTTGCTCATTACAAGAACTTGACACAAGAAAGGTAAATTATGTGGCACATGGAATCCATAACGAAACAAAGTGGAAAAAGAAAACATCACACATAAATCATCAAGAAACCTAAAGGTACACATCCAATCCAGCCGCTTGAACTTTTCCTGGTTGCTCTGCATTGAGAAGGCCGATGAGAGCAATCAATTCCGCACGAATCTCATCGCCAACCTGATCAGGCCCACTGGGGTCGAGAACAACAGCAAAGATTTTGAGCAGGTGATCAAGATGAGGAAGGAGAGAAGCACCGCTATTTCGGAAGAGGTGGAAGATAGCGCGGAAGACTGGTTCGTTCTCAAGATAATCGTTCTTCAAAGGAAGTACATTGAAAAACGTAGGGAGAACCTGGTCCAAAGGAATGGCAACAGTATTCCGGACGATCAAACGGGCAACAGCACCAGCTGCATTATCCTTAGCATTTAGATGGGCTGATGGAGCATCTGCATTAACGTCAAAAAGTGGCCGAAGAGCACCAAGAAGATGGAGGTATTGAGGAGAAAGATCAACCTCCGAGTTTTCAACAAGGAGACCAATGGCGTAGGCAGCATTACTAAGAACCTCGGCTTCAGAATCACTTAGAGCCTTGTAGAGAAGCTCGAGGAGAGGCTCCGTGAAAGGGGTAATAGCACTCTTCATTCCACTGATTACCTCAGCAAGGGAACCGATGGAGGATGACCGATCACTCATAGAGCGGTTCTTGTTCTGGGGTCGGATGTATGAGCTCAGCATGTGTCGTGAGCTAAATAAAATAAGGGGACTTACATAGTATTTAGCGATAAGAGGGAAGAAGGTATGGAAAGCAGGGCCGAAGTCCGCGCCCAATCCAGCAGCGAGAGCAGCGACGAGATCGCTGGCAGACGAAATGAGAACAGAATCATATTCAGCCTGATCCTCAGGAGCATCATCTTCCTCGTCCTGATCGGGATCTTGCTGACAGAAGGCCTTTTGCTCTAAAACTTGGATGGCAATATTACAAATGTCTTCAAGGCCTGGAAATATCAAAATTAAACATGCGAATCAGTCAATGAAATGGAGTTACATACGAGTCTGGAAGAATGCGGGACCAATCTTCGTGATCGTCTCGGCAAGGCCAACACAAATAACAGCCGTGACAGACCTATTTTAAAGATGGTATAAGAAATCGTCCACATTATGTCCAGGAAGATCAGAAATGTAAATGATAGTCTCATAGTTGCATCGAAGTGAGCTGAGTTCATCTTTCATCACGAAACGAAAGTAAAAGCCGCTGTTCAAAGGAAAAAAACCTACTTGTTGTCTTCAGTCTCGTACATGTCCATGAGAGGACCAAGTGCATGATCTATCAGCTTCATGACGTTGTTATCAAGGACGACACGCTGAATGTACAGTATAATCAGCACTTAATACTCTAATATCAACTCGACGACTTACGGATACCTTGCCAGGTGTCCACTCGGGGGGATTACTCAGATCGTAGAAGGTGCGGATAATCTCGAGGAGGGAGTCAGTTGAACTCTTGCGGATACCCTCATAGTAATGTGTGAGGAGAGAGACAAGTTCAATAGTGCTCCCCTCGACGTAAGGCAAGAAGTGACTCCGGGTCGCAGCGAAGATTGTACCGAGCGTATCGGCAGCAATCTCTTTCTCGACAGCGATAGCACTGTTGACATCCATTATCTTGTCGATATCGACATCTTTCAACTCAACCACGGCGTTTCCATTAGCGTCCTTCTCAGACAATGCACCACTAGATTCAAAGGCTGCAGCTTCAGAGACCGAGACTAGTTTGAGATGTTAGTGTATGGCTCACAATCTAACAAACAGCTTACCGGAAACATCCTCCTCACCGTGTTCACTCTGCTTGCAGCTGGCAAGAAGAGGGGGAACCACTTGAGGGACGTACTGAGCGAAGTCCTCTTGGAAAACACGAGCCATAACACCGAAGAAAAGGAAACTGCATTCTCTAAGCCTAGCGCTACCGAGCTCAATACCCTGGAAGGCTTGCTTCATCGTGTCATGGAAGTAAGGTTGGAAATTTTCCTTTCCAATAGCTTCAGCGAATGTACCAATAGCATCCATGGTGATCCCACGGAGTTCTGCCTCCTCCCCTTCGCCAGTAAGGAAAAGGAAGTGGAAGAGAACTTCTATAACCGGCTTGAAATAAGGAAGAAACTTTTCCATAGCTGCATGTGCTGCGCTTCCTATGGCGCCAACAACAACAGATTTAACGGTCACAGGCGCAGTCTTGAGAAGACCAACAAGGCGTTCCATGATCAATTGGAGGTATTGATCGATAACATCATGCAAGATTTCAAGGAGTGCATCAAGGGCGGAGCAAGCAGCACGTTGAGTAGCATCATCAGCGGTAAGATTCAAAATGAACTGGCATGATCTTGAGAGAGTAATTCGGTCACTCCAAACGAGATGCTTACTGGGAGAAGAACCTTGTGCTTAGCAATACATTCATCCTCGAGCCATTCGCACAGACAGCTTACAGCGACGCAAGTAGCTTTCCGAACACCGGCGTCACTGTCCTGCAATCCAGCCTCAATGAAAGGCCAAACTTCACTCATCCGAGGTGTCATAAATTCGCTGCAGCCTTCCACAGAGACGCCCAAGGCAAGCATAGCACCACGCCTGTAGGCAGGATCCGAGGAAGTGAAGTAGTTGAAAAATAGGATGGCGAAGGAAGGAAACACCTGAGATGGAGGAAGAGTTGTGCTTAAACTGTCGATGATACGAAGGGCGGACTAAACGATCGTGGTCAGGGTCAATGATACTACAGTGAGCTGCTCACATACACGGGACGGAGAGTCATCATCAATGTCGTCAGGTTCATCTTCAGTAGTGATGGGCATAAGACTTTCAAGAATGGCACCAGCAAGGTTGTTGCTTTGGACCTTGGACTTTTTGCTGTAATATAATCAATAAATAAAGTATTAAAAGGAAGGTGTAGGCGTACTATTGGACGGTCCAATTTAGTGCATTGAGACCCATCACTCGGATCTCGTTATCAAACGATTTATTCCCTCCACATTGAAGGAGGAAGTGGGCGAGTTCAGGGATATTTTTGCTTAAAATTGGGATCTCCTGCAAATTAGTTGACGATGTCAGTATCAGTGAGAATTGGTAGGAAAGGTGAGCGCACAAGGACCAAAAATGTTTCTAGTACATCGAAAAGCTGTCTAGCTCCAGCCTCATTACCAGACTGAACACATCGGCCAATCACCTGGATCACGGCTGGGAAGAGTTCTTGAAACGACCGCTAAGAGAGAATAAGGCGTGTGGAATCTTTTAGACATCGCTGAGAACATACAATCTCAACTTTGTTATCGGAATTAAGATATTGAACGATGAGCCCCAAAGACCTGGCACCGATCAGTGACCAGGAAATGGGATAGAAAACTACCGACCAACCTGACCGTCACGATCTGAACTTCTTCACTCTCAGGATCGTGTAACAGCTGTCCAAAAAGTTTGAAGATATTTTCGAGATGTTCTTGGAAACCTGCAACGATGTTCTCAAGGACAGTGAAAAGGATGTAGGAACCGACTTCTCGGTGAGCAACATCCGATGACGTGCAGGAACGATGGAGGAAGGGAAGGAGCTCGGACCAGGTGCCATCTTGGAACTCGATGGCGGCGATAGCAGCGACAACACGAGCAGACGAATGACGAACAACTTTTCTAGCAGAAAAATGAACAATGCCAACTCGAATGATCTAAAGCACAACGAACAGGGGTTCCGCGATGATCACTTCGGGTAATTTGGCCTTGATCTCATCCCGTTGGGATTTGTCGAGGCTCGTCCAGAGGAAACCACTCTTATGTTCGATACGCTTCCGGAGCTCTACAGCGGAAAGTTGTCTCATCTAATATGCCATTATTTGCTTTTCACATGTAGGACGCCATAAGTGACCTACCGTAGGATCGTTGGAGGTTGCCAAGAGCACGACGAGGGCGGGGATGCATGCTGAGTCCTTGTAAAATTCCTTATTAAGCTGGACGGTTGCCTGTGGTGCACGAAATGAGGCGGCGAAAGCCATGAAAACGAGGGAAACTGACAGCTTTCAGCTGGTTGGTATCACTAGACGTAGACTGGACAAGGAGATCGTAAAGGCGTTGCGTATAAGTTTGCTGTAAAAGGATGAGGGACGGATTTCAAAGAGCAAAAAACAAGGTACTGACATCCATAACTGAAGGGAGAGAGGAAGGAAGGAACGAGGAGAATTTTTTTGTCGGAGTTAACCGATTATCATGCACGGCGCACTTGCATCAATAAACCATCGATCACACAAGGACCCCCGGGAATAATAGGGACAAACTTTTTCCAAGTGACCCTGATTTCCTAGAAACATGTCCCTTTTCGTTTCTCGATCTCTGCTTCGAAATCGTCTTGCGTACCTTCCTGCTCGTCGCTTTCTATCTACCCAGGCCACCTCTTCCTCAAATTTTCTCCGAACCAGTGCCTACACTACTGTACTCACGCTTTCTGCAGGCGTTCTTGCTGTATATTACTTCGATGCACGCTCGGCTCTCCACCGTTATGTCCTGACACCTGTTTTACGCAATTTGTTCGATCCAGAGACGGGCCATAAAATAGCCGTCAAGATTTTGCGAACTGGGTTGAGTCCCAAAGACCCGATGGCTGATGATCCAAGGCTCAAGCTGGAGGTACGCCGACATTCGTTACTGGGTATATTCCAATCCTCATTTTTTTCCAGCTTTGGGGGGAAGACTTGTATAATCCAATTGGCATCGCAGCAGGTTTTGACAAGGACGGAGAGGCCATTGATGGTACGGCCAATTTCACTCGAAGGGAGCATCCCTGAGGCGAGTCTCCACATCATAGGTCTCTATGACTTGGGATTCAGCTGGGTAGAGATCGGTAGTGTAACCCCGAAGCCACAGGTAAGCATATGTCTCGCGTCAGTATCTCGTCTAATTCTTGTCACAGCCTGGCAACCCTCGTCCCCGCGTCTTTCGAATGCCTGAAGATGATGCATTAATCAACCGTTATGGTTTCCCTTCACAGGGTCATTCCACTGTTTTGTCGCGCCTCTCTGCCCGTGTGCCGCAATTTACTTCAGGTTCTGGTCGAGCTGCACTCCGTGAAGGGTCCATGCTTGTCATTAACCTAGGTAAGAATAAAGAGTCTCCTGCCGACTCAATAAACGACTATGTGAACGGTGTGCGGACATTCGGTCTCTACGCTGATGTACTGGTGGTTAATGTTTCGAGTCCCAACACGCCTGGCCTACGGTAAGAGTACGATTGACTCTATCGACTGTGAAGGCTTAGGTAGAAGGTCGAAGTGGTCTGCAAGACAAGAACGCTCTAGAAAAACTCTTACATGGCGTCATAAAGGCTCGAAATGAGCTTGAGCCCACGATCCTCACAAATCAAAAGCCAAAGCTCGTTCTCAAAATTGCACCAGACCTTGACGAATCTCAGCTGGCTGATATTGCAGACGTTGTAAAGAGCAGTAACATTGACGGTGTAATCGTCAGCAATACCACCATTCAGCGACCCCCTCACCTCAAAAATTGTGAGTATTACCTCCATCTTTAAGACTCGGTAATTTCCTCACATACCATAGCTTCCAGAGTCGAGACTGGCGGCCTTTCAGGAGCCCCCATCAAACCCTTCTCCCTAAAGGCCCTTCAGACTCTTCGCTCTCTCCTTCCTGCCGACATCCCTATTATTGGTTCAGGTGGCATCTGGACTGGACAAGATGCACTTGACTTCGCCAAAGCAGGAGCTCAGATGGTTCAGATCTACACGAGTTTTGGGTACAATGGTGTCGGGACATGTCGACGTATCAAGGATGAACTAGTTGAACTACTGGAGAAAGAAGGGAAGACATGGGAACAAATCGTCAAAGAGGCTGTTGATAAGCACAGCTGGAAGGAATCCGAGCCCAAGCCGACTACAATGGAACAACTGAGAACTGAGGCCGAGGAGTTGAAGATATATTTGAGTTTAGGGGACAGAGAAAAGGTTGAGAGAGGACAGAAATCTGTCGCTCAGGAGGCGACTGGAGGGGAGACCGAGCTGGAGGGTGCTGCCCAGGCTTCTGTTCTTTAGGCTGAATAGACTTGCTAGTTGAGTATTTAAGCTTGTCGATAAGATAAGAATAAGATGTGTCGCGCGCGTTAGCTGCAGCTACCGCTTCACCAGGCTCCTTTCGTTCTATTTCTATGAGCCAATCTCACACGTTTCATCAGTAACCTTATAAACATGGGCTCAAAACAAATGTCAGCCCCATCCTCTCCTTCACGGTCTAACTATAAGGCCTATGGCCAAGAGGCTTCTCCCCAGAAACAGCGCACATTGATGCAAGTACTGAGTTCAATGCATATCTCCCCAGTAGTCAAGCAGCCTCCCGTGACACCTGTGGCTGATATCATGAAGGACCCTATCTCTACTTTTTTCACTTACGGTGAAAGAGACGAGTCAGGCTATGCTCGGGTCTTTGATGCACAAACAAATGTAGAACTCTCACGACACGATAATCTCTGGTTTTACGACGGAAGTCTCGTATGCCGAGCAGAAAACGTGTTGTTTCGAGTGCACATGTCCTTGTTGGCTAGGCAGTCAGTGTGTTTTGAAAATATGTTGGCTATTCCGCAGCCGGAGACAGAGTTGGATGAGAAGACTGGATTTGATCTGTCACAGGAGAAGGACGGGAATGCTGGAGGGAAAGCTTTCAAAGGAAGGATACCGATAATTGTATTACATGATTCCGCGGAGGATGTGGAGAATCTACTGAGGGCATTGATAGATGGGCCGTAAGCTTGCTGATTCATTCGTGCAAGTTCTCCTTCATCTCAAGTCTTTTGTCACATAGCGTCTTTGGAAATAATGGCCGCGAGGACTTTCACATGGTATCAGGAATCCTGCGGCTGGCGACCAAGTATTTGTTTGAGTCCTTGAGAGCCTTAGCATTGGCCCACCTAGGTGTGGCGTGGCCTATGACTCTGAAAGGTTGGGAAGCACGGGAAGATCGTGCACAGTCATATGAATTGGATCACCCGCACAAACCGAGATTGTATCCACACCCATTCGTGAGTAACTCGTTAATCTCCCCTAGTTCGACTTGCCAGATCATCCCTCATTCAGCTCATCATAAATCTTGCACGGGAAATAGAAGCACCCGAACTATTACCTGCTGCATTTTACGATATCTCACGATACACCTATTCCCAGATATTTGAACCTGGAGAAGAAGATCTGTTCGGCGTATTCCCTGCCCCATGCCCACTTCTACCTCTTTCCGACATGCAACGATTTACAATCGGAAAAGAAGCCATTCACCATATGGTCATTAACCTCATTCGAGCCATGGGCAGCAATTTACAAACTCGCAAATCTTCACTATACTCATCCTACGGCGGAAACAGGCGATCAAACACAGGCATCTGCGTTTCTGCTACTAACTGCAAAAAGGATTTTTCTGAGCTTATGGATCTCGCCACACAACATTACCTACTTGATAGGGAGAGGGGATCGTGTGATCCGTTGTATGTAGCAGAGGAGTTAGGTCAGTTAAAGGGGACAGAATTTTCAGAATGTAAAGCATGTGCTTTGGTGTTGGAGTGCTGGGCTTCGAGGGAAAGGGAGAGAGTTTGGAAAATGATTCCGGGATGGTTTCGGTTGGAACCTGTGATTGGCGCTGGGCACCAGCTAGTGTGATCTAGGCTTGAATGGATCTTTCCTTTGGACTTCTATTTCCACAATTTCCACATACATACGGACCAGTCTTCTGGCACGCGTGTTCATTCTTGTACTAATCTATCACTACCAAGTCACCATTCAATCAGCATAGTCTAACCGCAGTAAGGTGGCTGTCCCGAGCTATCAAATAGATGATCGCTCGTTGAGGATCTTATATCTTATCTTATCTCCCACTCTTGATAAGCATGTCCTCCTTCTAGACCACCTCAGTATAGTGGCTAATCCACCACTGTCACTCCAATGAGCCTACAGTCTTTCAAAATGTTGAATAGAGCTTGAGTGAATGTGGCGCTGGAGTGAAACGGATTCCGATTACAACCAAGTGCTCCTTAGAGCATATCATGGTGACAAGGATGCTCACACCATTGAATAGACGTCCCAAGCCTCGCTCGGGCACCCAATTTGCTTGTGGCTCTAACAGCAACGTGAAGTGCGGACAACTGGCTTAGCGAACCAGGCTGGTCTTAACTCTGACACTCTCCTACTAGACTACCTTTATATACGACAACAAGTGTGTATCCATATACATGTGGGAGGTGATGATGTCGATCTCGTTCAACATTGGCATTTTGGAAACCACAAATCACATTGAGTAGAATTTGTTTCCTTCGTCAGGGGATCCATTATTATTGGTGTGACTGTCTGTCACGTTCGTAGCGGACCCAGCAGTTCATATTATCGCAGCACTACTCTGCAAGATTTATGTTTTTATCGGATATCTTCTGTTTCGCAGTATTTATCCGACCTGAATTGAAGTCATCGTATGTAACTCCGACGAAGCAGGTAGACTGGACGGTACTATGACCTAGGAGTGAACAAGTTCCTCTGCATCATCGAGAGCCTTGGAAGGGCAGTAAGGTTCAGTATTCTTCCTTCAGCTGTTTATTGATCTCAATATGTGCTCATGGTCTCACTGCGCAAATTTCGAGGCCCATCATTTGGATATAATATCTCGTTCAAACTGGGCACTTCAGCATTACTAACTACAGTAAGAATCTCAAAAGGCTCCGAGATGTGGAATTTGATCAATGTAAATACATGGTGGCTGCTTCTACTAATATACTACTCTGGGTATGTCTGACTGAGTTGTAAGCAATAAATGAAGGCAAGACATGAGGAGTGGTTCCATATTACGGCTTCTAAACATGGTATTCTAAGACCAAATAATTTAGATTATTTTCTTGCTTACTCGCTTCAAAAATTCGATTTTTAATTTTATTGACTTCAAGTGAAGCTTATAAAACTAATTGTGAAAATGTGTTGCTTTGCGACACACACCTAAATAAATCTTTACGGCTTGTTATATTGTTCAACAGCCTCTCTTTCCTTTTCGCTTTGTATTTAAACAGTTATGGCTTAACGGTTATAATTTTGATTACAATTATTAAGCGGGGGATGGCGGTGGTTTATGATTCCCAGAGATTCTCATCTCTGAGTTTTACGAACAATAGAACAGTCCCAACCTGGTTGGGTTTATGCTTTTACGTTATAACTCTGTCGTGACGCGCATACTTACTATGGTATTACTATGAAAAAGGGTCTAGAAGTCCTAGTCCAATTTCAGTTCTTGCAATGTATGTGACGGCTGGAATAATCTAGGTATTATTATCAACTCGATAAACAAGCGGGGATACAAGAACATCGTACATGAGTTACATTGTAGCAAAAATCGATACAAAGTATATACAAGATTACAAAGAACTAGAAGTATGCATAAGAGGACGGTGTCTGAGGCATCGGTTTTCGGTACAGAATAGGGCCTTAGAAGGCAGGGTGCGCACTAGCATCGGGAGAATGCTTGAACGATACGTTCGCTGAAAGACAGGTTGGACAACGAAATTACATGTGGGAAATAGGAGCGTACATCGTCTCAAGGTGTTGTGCGGTGTCTGAGTCTTTGATAGAAGAGCCCACCGACTTCACACGGTCTATGGGTTATTGAATTGATTACAGATGTCGATGGTGATGGATGGATTGTCTCGTACCCCTAGAAGATGCCATCCGTGAACTACGCTCATCGCTTGCTACTTTTGTAACCTCTTCGACCATGATGGGATTGGAGGGCATTCTTTGCAACGAAAACGGAGGATTTGGTGGTCAACTTGAACAGATAACTGGTCATCTGCTACTTGCCCACGACAAAATAAGTAACGACACCTACCAGTGCTGAATGACTTTCCCCTGTGATGTCGGGTATTGAGTAATTCCGCAGCAACCTCTATGGGGAGGACTTCTGATAGGAAGGGGAGGGCAGCTGTGAAGGGGTAACTTGGGCGTCCGTTGAACCGACTTATATCTACCCTCGGGTGGGACTTGAGTAAGCTAAGTATTATATATGACTTCATGATGATGATGGCTCGAATGGGAGAAGGAAATTAGATAGTTGGACGATGGAATACCGATCTCGTGAGCGAAAATGGAGCTCAGGAAGTATGGCGTCTTTCTCGGGATATTAGACCTTCGAAGCTTGCGAGACCTATGGTGCCTAATGGAATCAAGGAGAAAGTATGTCATATCTTCCGCAAGCTCATGTAGGGGATTCAATGCCCAAATTCGTCGCTCCAACTGTAGAAGCCGATCTATACAAACCGCGATTTTGAGTCCAAAGGAGTTGTGAATGTAGCCTCGTGGCTACGTTGCTATCGGGGAGATACTTCTCTCCTAACTTCCAGGAGTTAAACCGAAGGCGGCGGAGGCGAGGCGCCGATTTCGTTACGACTGCTCAATTAATCATCTGATGAAAAAGTCTATGCTTATACGGTGTATGTGCGCGCTCGGTGACCCAAAAGTTTGGATGAAGCCCGTTCCTGATTTCATTAACGCTTGTCATGCTGTGCAATTCAAGCCACGCACACATCCGCTCAGCTCACAATTGATTGTGGATCAGTTTGTTCAATTTTTGAAAGTGCCTTTGATTGTCCAATGATGACCGACACCTGCAATTATGCTGAATTGTATCAAACAAAGTCTCATGGCCAGGAATGGTCCATCTTGTCAAAGTGATCACAATAGAACTTCAAGAAGGACAGTGGATCAAGGCTTCGATAGTGAACACCTAGTTGTCTGGCAACGTTAGCTCTTGGATATAAAAATGCCCTATTCGTACCAGTTCTTGTCTCTCGAAATTCCCACTTAGCTCTCTTTGGTTTGAAGAAATGAAAATGCCTTTCGACCTCTCGTATCTCATCCTGACGCCGTCCCGAGTTCGTCTGCCCAAGGGTTCGCCGACACCCTCTGTTGAAGGGGGAAAAAGGTATGTATGTATAGGACAGAGGTTTATATTTACTCATCGAATGGAAGATCGCCTAGATCAACACAATACTGGTCGATGAAAGATATCAGTCGTGGCAGACCTACTATCCGCTCTAAACCAAACCTTTCCTCGAAATTCTCTTTTGATAGTGGCACTGTTCCCCCACGTTGACAATCTATCAGCATACCGATTCCAGCTGGGTTCAAGTTAATACATGGATTTTCGTAAGTATTTAATTGGCCGAAATTTGTCACTTCATATGAACCGCAGATTCAGGGTCTTTTGGCAATTTGTCGTGCACGCATAACGTTGGGTCCCAAGTAGTTTTTTTTTCTGGAAAATCTGTCTAGGTGGTCAACTTGTACATCAGCATCATGCCAAAATTCAATTATTGTATTTCGCGCTGCCATGAGCGGGTTTGTTAAATTAAAGGATGGGATGAGGGCTGCAGTAAATCTCTATAAACATAATAGAAGTAGAGCGATTATGCGAGGTATACAGTAGAAACACAAGTAAAGGCATACACTCCATGCAGCTCGCTAGGAAGAACCCGAAACCGGAGATAAAAATATGCAAGGAGCATGGCAATTGATACGTTGAACTGTTCCGTGGCGAAGAAACCAACGAAAGTGTGAAAGACCAAGAATGCAACACAGTTCCCGGAAAGAAGACGTAAAAATTAGGTGATGAGGCGCATATCCTCATCCTTAACTCGGAGGTGTAGTGGGCGAACTCGGCGAACTCGATCCATTACCAACAGAGCCATTAAATGAAGAGACCGAACCTCCTGTAAACATAGCCTTGAGAGTCATTTCGTTCCTCTTCTGCCTGACCCTCTCTGCCTCCACCGCGCCGCCTGTCATCTTCAACTTCTTCTGCCCAACAAATTCGGCCAGCTCTACTTGCAAGTCATCAGATCGTGCAGCCAACTCCTTCTCCCTATTCTTTTGGCTTGCTTCGATTGCCTTCAGTCGCCTTTGTGGATCAATCGCCGCTCCGCGGATCTCTTGCATCACGTTGTTTAACCCTTCATGTCCTTCGTCTGGCGGCGGTGGTCGATATCCACGACGCCCACTTCGGGACCCACCATGATTGACCCCTCGAAGATTCACCACTTGTTCAACGTGACCAAAGACTTCCACCAGGGCTTTGTGATCTTCTAGTAGGTCTGCACAGAACTCTTCCTGATGTATCAGGAATTGCTGTTCTTCAACGATGTTTTGAAGTTCCTCCTCCCACGTCTTCTTCCACATTGGTTTAATTGTGTTGATGTGCTCTCTCAAGCTCCCCAGTTCTGCCGCCACTCTGTCGACATCGTTCTTGACGGACTTGAGATATTGGGGTTTTGGAGTGATCTGACGCCTAAGCACATCGTCCTTGATATTCTCTACTACATCCTGCAATTTCTCAACATCTGTGAGAACATCCTGACTTCGTTTGTCGAGTTTCTGTTTCCCCGAGTCAATGAACGCTCTTGCACCGCCTACAGTAGAGTTTGCGAGCTGCTTGACATTCTGTGTCTGGGTGCGTAGAGTATCCAAAGAACCTTTTGTCTGCTTCATGAACTCGGTATAAAGCTGCCGCATGACACCAATATCCCGGCGTAGGTTCTGCACTTCGTCAAACTGAGTGCGCAGGTCTGTAACAACTCGGTTGGTATAGTCTGAGAATACTGAAGCACCGGTCATTTGAGGCTGGAGAGATTGTCCTGTGACTTGTGGCAACACTTGCGTCGGTGTAGCATCAGATGGCTTGTCAGTAGAAATGGAAGTGAAGGATGAATCGCCAACAAATCGGGATAGTCTACGGGCAGCTGTCTGGAATTGGCGGTCGGATGGGCGTGGAACCGGAGTGCTTTCTGCCAAGGGTTGGGTGACGATATGAGAGAATTGGCTTGATGTTCGCTGATTCTGTGTAATCGCAGCCCGGAGGTCCTTAATGTCTTGATGTAGATTGGATATCTGTGAATCGATATGCTGTTTGATCTGATCGAGCGCTAGAAGGTTCTGTCAGACCGAGTTGTGACTGAATGTTATAGTAACTCACGCTCAATGTTGAGCGAAAGCAGACATTTCTCTTTTACCTCATCAACGTCCTCCAATTCGTATTGCACGCCGCTCGCGGGATCGCGGATATAAATTGCTGGAAAATTTTCCAATCCAGGGTTATAAGCGAACTTGTCAACGAATAATACACGTAAGCCAGAGAATGAGAATCCAGGTTCAATGGAAATCTTTTTGACTTCACGACCCAGCTGAAGGAATACAGATATTTTACCTGAAGGAGTATTAAGAACAGGTTTCGAAATTGATTCTACAGCGGTCTCAGGCTCCAAAGAGGAGATCGTCGCAGGCAGAGGAGGCACAGGAGGAGTTACAGATCTTGATGCCGATCTGGAAGGTTCCCTCATCTCAGTAGTCACCCCTTCCTCATCGTCAACTTCTGCGAGAACGGCTAGTTCTCCGGATGTAAGTGCATTTGAAGCAGCCAAAGAACGACGATTCAGATTCCCACGCATTGATTTTCGAGCACTGTTGTTGCTCGTAATTTTGGAGATATTGTATGTCGAAAAACGTTTGGAGGCACGGCGTTCGAGAGCGTCACTCTTCTTGAGTGCTGCGAGAGAATCGGCTACAGCAGGCATGTTTTCGATAGGAGGTGACTCGGCATGTTGGGATGACGTATCATTCAATTGTTCTACGGGTAATTCAGGACTTGAGGGTTCCACAATGACAGGAGGAGGAGTCGCTGGGACCGGCTTATCGATGAGGGAATATCTTTTGACACTAGCAGGTACGAGCATTGTCGCAGAAGAGGCATTCGCCTCGGCAGGTAGCTCAGGTAAAGGAGCTTCGGATAATTCTATCGCAGTTGAAGGGCCCCTGCGGTGTTGCGAGGACATAGAATCGGTTGCTGATGGTGGAATTGAGGGCTGTGCATCGGGAGGGCCAGTGTTGATTTGTTCGAGTATTGTCGGAACGAAGCCACCCACAAACGGTTGCTGCTGGTCAACGGGGTTGGCAGGTAAAGCTGAGCTTCCTTGCAAACTCTGCGATGTTACATCTCTCCTCCTCTGGGATGTGTGTGCACTTCGCCTGATGCTATCCCTTTGTATTGTGCCGTCCTCTGTCGCATTTGATGCTCGCGACTCAGACCGATATCCCACTTCCTTTCTGTTTCGTGAATATCGACTTTCTGCCTTGTCGGATCCATCTACTTGGCGACGATGATCCGTCATGATTTTACGGTATATTGTCTGTTTCTCTCGCAACCCTTGCAGCAGGTTGGTGATGATCTTTCGGACATTGGGGAGATATATTTCTAGGTTTTCTGGGGTCGCCTCTTCAGAAAGGCATTGTTCAAGGACAACCCGCAGTTCATCTGGTACTGATACCAATTCCCTGTGGGGTAGAGTACGTCTTAGGGGCATTGAACTGAGTAATCTATCAAAGACTCACGACATATCGATGTTGAACGAAGCAAAGGCAGCTACCGCAGTGTTGAAGTTATTTCCGAAGCGAACGTACACATCGCTAACTGCATTCTCATCTATCCTCTGCTCACTCCACTGAGTGAGCGACTCGAGAAGACCCTTGATTGAGACTAACAAACGGGTAACAGCTGATTCCATGGCGGGCTATGAGATGCAACAGGAATAACGAGTGAGGACGCACAATCAACAAGAAAAGACTCACATGTGCCCTTTCCCGTGCTCTCTCGCGCTGGGAGTGAGTAGAAGATATCGAGTGATTGTCACGTCTTGAAGGGTGGCCATGAGAAGAACCTGACTGCTGCGGTCGTATTTGCGCTGCCGTGGACATTGTAAACGTTAGGGTAGTGAGCTTGGAGTGCTCCAGAGAGGAGGAAGATAGATTCTGGTTATGTTACCCGTGGGAACATGCTATTTTTCTATCTCTCTTCATTGACGTGTTCATTTATTCACCAATAGAATGGATTTCTGTATGCATATCTGTGTGTAAAATCAATAAGTCTACATTATACATGTCAGGGAGCCGCTCCAAGTCCAGCAAGTATCATCTCATCCACAACATCATCATGTTCAGTTCGTTTCCATGTTTTGATCGTCTCTCCATAATCTGAGATATCATAAACGCGGAAGCGACGGTCAAACCTGAATAAGATGAGATTGAGCCATCATGATAGTTGTCGACATACCCAAGCTTTCCATATCCAGAATAGGAGCTAAAGAAGACATTCAATCCATACCAATCGTACGATACATCAATCATGCTTACCTTCCACCGCCGAAACATAGCCAAACGCCTTGAACACGACGACAGTTCTCAGTGACTGGCATTTTTCGTCAGCAAACTAATGGCTTTTGGCAGCAAGGACGCTTACTATGGCAATGTCCATTAGCAACAGCTTTAACTTCGAGAGCATGTCCATTCGCTGTATGATCACTTTCCATGGCTTTTAGGATGCCTTTCTCGAACATGC
Organism: Leucocoprinus gongylophorus; assembly: GCA_022457215.2. Taxonomy (NCBI): domain Eukaryota; kingdom Fungi; phylum Basidiomycota; class Agaricomycetes; order Agaricales; family Agaricaceae; genus Leucocoprinus; species Leucocoprinus gongylophorus. The sequence goes on along the minus strand of JAJOHK020000455.1, from coordinate 1,356 downwards.
CCCCATTCTTCTTGGCATTTCCGGCATCTTCTTGCCCGCTAATGCCGACGTCGAGGGACTTCTTTGATTGTAGGACAATATCTGGAGGTGAATAAGCTTCGGGTCTATATAAAGAACGTCGGCGATGCACTCTTCGTGAGGAATTGACAACGCACAATGGGATATGGAAGAACATGAGCGCATTGGGTTTGGCGAGACGTCTATTTGTTGAGGTGAGCTGATCTTCTCCTTGTCTGACTCGAGAGTTGTATCCAAAGCCCGCTGCTGTGTCTGGTTGAAACGGACGTTCGATCTGTGCTATTGAACTGGACTCTTGGAGGAACCAGTTGATTTGTGACTGATTGGGTTGGGTTTAAAGTTGCGTCTTGTATTCAGATAATGACTGAGACCCACCTCTCTGAGATAATCATAATCGGTAGGAGTAAAGAACCCGAACCAATCGAACCAGCCTCTCGAATAGCTTCCGGAGTCAAGGAAATACAACGTGAGGATGTGTGTCTTTGAGCTTAGCAGAGAGGACCGGTTACTATTAGGGGGTGGCCACATTCGAAGCGACTTACGGATCTGCGCTTTTGACTTTCAAGACGTAATTTCCAACCCCATGAACATCCTTCGGTCCCCGCTCCACCAAGCTGTACGGCAGCGCTTTCATGAGCATCACTTGCGCCTCTTTGCTAACACCATCCTCCTCGTCGTGGTTCCCAAACACAACCGCCCATGGCACATGGTGCCGATAGACAACCTTTGCTAATTTGGCAAGAACTGACATTGGATCCCAAGATGTGCCCTGTCCGTTCAACTGGTCACCAGTAAACACTACGAGGTCAGGCTTCTCGATATCGAGGGCACGAGAAAGAAGTGACATGGTCGCGTTGTCTCCGCCACCAGTGCAGTCAATATTGGTGTCTCTACAGGCTCCAGGGGAGACTGAGAAGTGGAGGTCGGCTACTTGTAGAATCTTGTATCTCCCATCTCTCGAGAAGTGCAGAGGTTGAGCCCGGGGTGGCACTGTATGTTCTAGTCAACAGGGAAATGTACAGACTCATGAGGTAGCGCACGCTTGAGTCCTTTGCGGACTAAGACAAAGGCATCCTGCACCTTATTGTGGCCCATTGTAGTTGGTGGTTGGAGCTTTTCGAATCCATACCAAGCATCATCATTGCCAAATCCAACGTCAATCTCCGTGACGATATTTTGCCTCTCCATTGGAGTCATCTCACTTGCAGTCTTTCCAACATGATACCAGAGATATAGCGGTGGTGCATGAATGACGCCGGCTCGGAGAGACACATTGGCCTTCTTCCAGTCATCCAGAGGATATGGTTCTTCTTTGTCCGGAAGTAATCTGATGTCAGT
>JAJOHK020000454.1:0-25607 GCA_022457215.2 Leucocoprinus gongylophorus | reverse complement strand
GTGTTAGCTAATGCAGTAAAACTAAAACTACCAGTGTCAACAAGAATTCACTCAGTAGTAAACATCAGCAGAGTAGTAAGATATAGAGAACCAGTTAAGAGACAGAAAGTGGAAAAACCAAAACCAGCAGAAGTATATGGAGAAGAAGAGTGGGAAGTGGAGAAAATCCTCAACAAAAGAATGGTGTAAGAATGTATGAAGCACTTAAGTAGATAGAAGAGCTTTATAACAGAGCATGATATCTAGAAAAAGAAAGTAGACTTTGTCACATACAAGTCCACCTGTCTGGAAAACAATGTCCCTGTGGTGAAACCACTTCCAAACCATACAAGCCCACCTTTCTCACAACACATCTCATGGCAGTGCTGTGACCCTCCGGATATTCTGTCTTCCATGGCAGAGATACTCCTATTCAACTCAGTCTTCCATGACGGAGTTGCTCCTGTCAGTGTCTCAACACTGAAACCTCTGCTCAGGGCAATAGGGGTTTTACCACTGAAACTCTAAGCATCTCCTATAATATCAGTTTGTATATAAGACTAGTAGTTACACTGTAATTCGCTAGTCTGATAATCAATGAAGATAATCTCTTATTGAACTCGATCCCCGGTGTTCAATGGCAACACACCATTCAGTACTCACTTCCATCTTGGACTTCTTCCCATCACCTGAAGTTGTGACCACATGGCAGACAGACGGCGTAGCACATAAGCTGAAGCCAAGGTCATTCCACAAGTCCGCTCATTTCTGAGTCCACTCTGGTATGAACCACGCCTGACAGTATTATCAGACTCCCAAGTCTGCTGTCGCTTCTGAGCAGTTCTGTCTGCTAAACCTTCTGTCGCAGTTCTGTCTGCAATCTACTTGACTTCACACTTCAAAGTCCAAATGGCTTCCTCTCACTGTAATTCTTTAACTCTGGTCCTACTGTTGGGGACAACCTTCAACACGATCTCGTGTTTCAGTGAACCAATGGCTTATCTGCCAAACGCACTATGACATTCAAGATGACTCCATCAGCGAGGCTGTTCATCTCTGAGGTCTCCCTCTAGTACAATCCAACCTGGCCAGACAGTTTTGCCCATTCCTGGCCCAAGTATCGTCTCTGCAGACAATGATCCTAATTGGGAGGATGCTCCCACTACTAATCCTAATACTAATTTAACAGCTAATAGACCTACTTCCTCTACTCGCTCACAGTCAAAACTCTGTTGGAGCAAAAATACTAATGAACAATTGGCCAAGGTACTCGGCTGACTTGCTAACACTCTCAACACTAATCAGACTTCCGGACCTAACACTAATTCAAGGGGAACTAAAGCCCGTATCCCCGACACTTTCAGCAGCACTGAGCCCGACAAGCTCAATAATTTCCTGTTTCAATACCGGTTATACTTTCGTGCTAATCCAGCCCAATTTGACATGGACATTGTGAAAATCAACTTTGCAATGACCTACCTTACTGGAGTAGCCTAGAACTGGTTTGAGGTGGACCTCAACCAAGAAGACTAGGGCATCCTTCAATACTAGCTCTCTGACTGGAACCTATTTGTGGACGAATTACGTCAACATTTTAGTTTCTCGGACCCCATTGGGGAAGCAGCCAACATGCTGGATAATCTCCACATGAAGCCTGGTAACAAGATTTTCACTTACAATGTGGACTTCATATGCTATGCCTCCCAATTAGGTTGAGAGAATAGTATTCTGTGCCATTGCTATTACCAGGGGCTCTCCAATCGGATCCAGGATCCTATCTCCACCTGGGAACAAGAAAAACCCACCTTATTCCAGGAAATGTATGCCTTAGCAATGACTATTGATCACTGCTACTGAGAATGAGACCACAAATACCACTGTGCAAGGCAGGCGGAGAAAGAGGCCCTTGAGTCTCACTCCCAGAAGCAAGGAAAAGCTTCCACCTCTGGTTCTGTCATAGCCTCCCAGAGCAAGGCAAATCCATCTCCGGTGGCCTCATCTGCCAAGAATCCTTCCTCAAAACCATCTCTGTCCCCTGCTCCTAAGAAGCAACCTAACACTCTGTGGGTAGACCTCTCTTTCAAGCTGGCCAGCAATGGAAAGTTGACCAGCAACAAGCGCAAGAAGCATCTCGAAAACAATCTGTGCCTCTATTGTGGTGCAGGAGACCACAAGCTGGACTCTTGTTCCAAGAAGCAGACTATGGTCTCTCCCAAAGGCCACGGTGCTTCAGCGACTGCTAATACTCCGGCAGCTGCCTCTGAGAAACCCTTGGAAAAATAGAGAGTGACCCCCAGGACTCTGCACAGACTGAGGGTTGCATTAAACTCCCCTGTGCAGCAACAAGTCCAATTCAACTCAACACATCTGCTCTTTCCAATCCTTATTCACTCTTTGTTTCTCTTACTTCTCCCTTAATTCTTAGTCATTATCACCTTAATAAAATCCCATTCCAAGCTCTCATCGACTCTGGGTCTATGTACTGCTTTGTAAACTCTGAATTTGTGGATACTCACCACCTGAAGACATCTGCAACTCCTCTAGTTGCTCTCCACTTGTTTGATGGTTCATTTAACAACACCATCTCCAAAATTGCCAACTTGCCCATAATTTTTTCCACCAGTGATTGTATGAATCTGGACTTCTATGTCACTCTGCTTGATTCTTCCTGCTCTTTGGTCCTTGGATACAACTGGCTTGCCCAACACAATCCACTAATTGACTGGGTAAATAGGTCAATAAACTTCCATCCATCTTTGCAGGAAAATCTCACATTGTGGCCAACACACTATTGGCATCTCCGTCCTTTTTGGACACTTCTCTGCAATCATCGGACTCTGTTGTTTCCATCCCTGCATCTGAGACCTCTGTGTCTAACTCCGGATGACCTAACATCGCTATCATTGGTACTGCAGCATTCTTGCATGCATCAAAACTTCCAGGCTCCTACAATTTCGAACTCTGTCTTCATTCTTTGGACATTCAGGCCAACTCCACAAAACTTGCAGAAACTCCTGATCTCTCCAATGTCCCTTCTGAGTATCACAAATTTGCCAACGTTTTTAGCAGAACAAAAGCTGAAACTCTCCCTCCTCATTATCCTTATGACCTCAAAATCAATGTGGAAGAGGGTACTTAACCTCCAGTTGGCCCTATATACTCTCTTTTAGCATCTGAATAAGAGGCTCTGAAGGAATTCATTGAGGAAAATCTCAACATAGGTTTTATTTGACCAACCTCATCTCTATACTGTACACTAGTCTTATTCATTAAGAAGAAAGATGGTTCACTGTACCTTTGTGTCAACTTCCGTGGTCTCAACTGTATCTCCAAAAAGGATTGTTATCTACTCTCACTCATCTCTGATCTACTGGACTCACCTCGCAAAGCTTAGGTCTACTCAAACATAAATCTTTGCTATGCTTACTATTTGGTTTGCATTACCAGTGGTGATGAATAGAAGACTGTATTTAGGACATGTTATAGATCATTTGAATAGTCTGTAATGCCCTTTGGTCTTACCAATGCTTTCATGGCCTTCCAGCAATTCATGAACAACATTTTCCCTGATCTTTTGGATGTCTGTGTTGTGATCTATCTAGATGATATACTCATCTACTTGAATAACATGTCCGAGCATCACCAGCATGTGAAAGAAGTACTCAAGTATCTTTACAAGGCTAGTCTTTATGCCAAAGTAGAGAAATGCGAATTCCACTTCGAGTCGGTAGAGTATCTGGAATACATCCTTTCTCCTTCTGGCCTTACCATGTCCGATAACAAGATAAAGATTATTCAAAACTGGCTGGAACCCAAGAAAGTCAAGGACATTCAATCCTTCTTAGGTTTCGCAAACTTTTACTGCCAGTTCATCTTCAACTACTCGGACATTGTTATTCCATTGACACATCTCATCTGGAAGGACATTCCTTGGAAGTTTGACTCCTTCTGTCAAGATGCTTTCAACTCTCTCAAGAAAGCATTTATCTCTGCATCTATCCTCACTCATTGGATTCCTGATGTTCAACTTATCATGGAAACTGATGTCTCAGACTATACTCTTGCTGCAACTCTCTCCATTGTTAACAAAGATAATGAAGTTCATCTAGTTGTCTTTCACTCTCGCACTTTCACTGCGGCAGAGTTAAACTATGACACACATAACAAGGAATTGCTTGTTATCTTTGAAGCTTTCAAGATTTGGTGGCACTATTTGGAAGGTCCGGCCTATTCCATCGACGTTGTTACAGATCATAAGAACCTTGAGTATTTTTCTACTACCAAGGTATTGACCCTGAGGCAAGTGCAGTAGTCAGAGTACCTCTCTCAGTTCAACCTTGTCATCAGGTTCTGCCCTGGTCATCTTGGCACAAAACTGGATGCTCTCACTAGACAATGGGACGTCTATCCTAAAGGGGGAAATACTGGCTACGCCACAGTCAACTCTCATAACTTCAAGCCCATCTTCACTCAAGAGCAACTTGCAGCCTCTGTATGAGCCACTGTCCTTCTTTTTCCTTTTCTCCACATAGCTACAGTTGTGGATCTGGACACCCTACATCAAGACATCCTTTTGGCTCTACCTAGTGACCTAATTGCTACAAAACACATCTCCACAGATAGCTGATGGTCTACGGACCCAAACAGTCTACTTCTTCTCAACAACAGAATTTATGTACCATCTGCTAGAACCTCCGCATACATGTTCTCTAGTATAATCATGATCACATCCTTGCCAGACATTTTGGTCAAAACAAAACACTGGAATTAGTCTGCCATGGATACTCCTAGCCCAGCCTCCATGCCAATATACAACAATTCTGCAAGTCCTGTGTCACTTGTATGAGATCTAAGCCACAATATCACAAGCCCTACGGATCCCTCAAACAACTCCCTATCTCTGAACGACCATGGAATTCCATTTCTATGGACTTCATCGAGAAACTTCCATCATTCTCCGGGTTTGACACTATCTTGATCATAGTTGACTGGCTCACCAAGCAGGCGATCTTTATCCCTGCCCATGACACCATCACGTCCATGGACTTAGCACGTCTGTTCATTCTTCATGTGTTCTCCAAACACAGCATTCCTTCCCATGTCACATCTGACAGAGGTTTGGAGTTTGTGTTAAACTTCTTTCGATCTTTAAACACTGCTCTCAATATGTAGCTTCACTTCACTTCAGGTTATCACCCTGAAGGTAATGGACAAACCAAATGCACAAATCAAACACTTGAGCAATACCTCCATGTATATTGTAACTACTAACAAAACAACTGGTCTGAACTCCTACCTCTTGTGGAGTTTGCCTACAATAATGCTCCAAGTGCTACTACTGGTGTTTCTCCTTTCTTCGCTAATAAGGGATATCATCCAAACATCACTGTTCAACCCAAATGCAACATTGCTTCCTCCTGAGCCTGTGACTTTGCTATAGACCTTGATGAATTACAGAGTACTCTCAAAGCTGAAATCTCCATGGCCCAACAGCATTATCAGAAATCTGCTGATGTGCGACGTTCCCCCGCTCCTGATTTCAAAGTAGGTGACAAAGTTTTTGTTAAAGCTCAGTTCTTCTGAACCACTTAGCCTTCAAAGAAACTCTCCAAAAAATATCTCGGACCCTACAAAATCATTGCCCAGCCTGATATTCTATCATTCACTCTCTGTCATTCATGTGCTCTGTTCATCCAGTCTTCCATGTGTCCATGCTTGAACCTGCCACATCCAACACTTTCTCCAAGAGAATACAGCCGGCCTCCACTCCAGTCATAATTGACAGGGCACCCAAATATGAAATTTCTCGGATAGTGGATTCTAAAATTGATCACCGATGGGCATGCAAACTCCTATACAAGGTGATCTGGCTAGGATATGAAGACATTAGAGACAAATCTAAATGGATCCCCACATCTGAACTCTCTCATGCTGCCAACTTGGTATCCAATTTTCATATCGCATATCCCACCAAGCCCAGTCCTCTCCCATTGTCCTGATCACCCTGTTACATTTGTCCCCTGCCTCCATGCATTCTCAACAGAGATTTTCCTTCATTAATTTTTAGTATATTCTGTCCACTTATTTTCATTAACCCTCAGCTTCCACACACTTTTCGGGGTTTTCTTTTCAAACTTCTTTTCATTCTAATTCTTGTTTTTTTCTTACTCACATATTTAATTCACAGAAAATAAAAAAGTTCTATTAAATAAAACAAAACTAACATACTAACAGGAGACAGACGATGGAGTCCCCTCCTTCTGACTTTCTCCAGGGCCATCCTCAGACCCCTCCATGTCATCTCTGCTTTCCTCCTTCCCAACCTCTTCTTTCGAGCCTCATCTCTGCTCCATCGTGGCCCCAATCCTCTTCAATTGGGCCATGTTCCTCTCCTGCCCCTCCACCAAGTCCCAGAGGGACTTCCTGACTCCTTGGTACTTCTCTACGAGTTCCCAGAGTGCCTTTTTGACAGTACTTAGAACTCTGCCATAAGTGGGAATCATGGCCAGAGTGTTGGTATTGGTGTGGGGTACACACCACTGCTTGAGTGTGATGTACCCAGCACAAGCAAGAGAGCGGCTATGAAGAAGAAAATTATTAAAAAATAATAATAAGTATAATTGTTAATTACTCATCTTGAGGAGTGCACCAGACAATCCTGTCTAGCATACACATACCTCTTGCAGGGGTTAGCACCCCCCATCTTCACTATGGCACCCCACAGTACTTCTCCAGTTGCTTCCCTCTAGCCTTCTTGGAGGGCCGTTGCACCTCCTCATCTCTGGCAGCAACCTTCTTGCACTTGGATCCCATGACTATGAATCCTTCAGCCCCCTCCAATAGGGCAGCCTCTTCCTCTAGCACCTCGTCCTGGAGTCGCTGAAGGTACTCCATTGTCCTCTTCTTCCTCTTCTTCTCCTCTGCAACTCTCTGCCTCTCAGCTTCCTCCCAGGCTTTCTCCTTTGCTTCTCTCCTAGCCTTCTCAGCTGTGTGCTCAGCCCAACATAACTTTGCCGCTTCTTCCAGTTGGGTTAGGAGCTGTTGCTCCTCCTCATGCCTCTATTGCATCTCTTGCTGTTGTTTTTCCAAAATCTCAGTGTCGTTTTGTAAAATATCAGAGGGGGCAGGAGAAGACATAATGATACAGAAGCAAGAGCAAAAAACTTCCTTTTCTGTTTATGTATTGTTGACCTAGGTACCATCATAGGATTCTCAGATAAACCCAATAAGACTTTGAAGGCTCAGTCCTAAGGGGGGAATACTGTTATATGCAAGTTCACCTGTCCAGAAATAACATTCCTGTGGTGAAACCACCTCCGAATCATACAAGCCTGCCTTCCACAGTGGCCATCTTTCTTGCAACATGTCTCATGGCAGTGCTGCAACTATCCAGGTATTCTATCTTCTATGGCAGAGATACTCCTATTCAACTCAGTCTTCCATGATAGAGTTACTCCTGTCAGTGTCTCAACACTGAAACCTCTGCTCGGGGAAATAGGGGTTTTACCACTGAAACCCTGAGCATCTCCTATACTATTAGTTTGTATATAAGACTAGTAGTTATACTGTAATTTGCTAGTCTGATAATTGACAAAGATAAACTCTTATTAAACTCAATCTCTGGTGTTCAACGGTGACACATCAATCAGTACTCACTTCCACTCAGACTTTCTTCTCTTCATCTGAAGTTGCAACCCCATGGCAGACAGATGGTGCAGCATATAAGCTGAAGCCAAGGTCATTCCACAAGTCTACTCATCTCCAAGTCCATCCTGCGGACTTCCACCCCAGTGTGAACTACGCCTGACAACCATGCAGAGATGAGGTTGGTCAGATGAAACCTATATTGAGGTTTTCCTCAATGAATTCCTGAAGAGCCTCTTGTTTAGATGCCAAAATAAAGTATATGAGGCTAACTGGAGGTTGAGCACCTTCTTCTAGATTGATTTTGAGGTCATAAGAACAATGAGGAGTGAGGACTTTAGCTTTAGTTTTGCTGAAAACATCGATAAATTTGTGATACTTGGAAGGGACATTGGAAAGATCAGGAGCTTCTACAAGTTTTGCAGAGTTAGTCTAAATATCCAAAGAACAAAGACAGAGTTTGAAATTGCTGGAGCCCAGAAGTTTTGATATGCATAAAAATGCTGCAGCATCAATGATAGCAATGTTAGGTTACTTGGAATTAGACATAGAGGTCTGAGATGCAGGTATAAAAACTACAAAGTCCAATTATTGTAGAGGGGTGTCAAGAAATAATAGGAATACTAATGGTATGTTGGCCACAATGCAAGGAGGAGTGAGATTTTCCTGCAAAGATAGATGGAAGTTTATCAACCCATTTACCCAGTCAATTAGTGGATTGTGTTGGGTGAGCTAGTTGTATCCAAGGACCAAAGAGTAGGAAGAATTAAGTAGAGTGATATAGAAGTCCAGATTCATACAATCACTGGTGGAAAAAATTATGGGCAAGTTGGCAATTTTGGGGATGGTGCTGTTAGATGAACTATCAAACAAGTGGAGGGCAACAAGAGGAGTTGCAGATGTCTTCAAGTGGTGAGTATTCACAAATTTAGAGTCTATAAAACAATGAGTAGACTTAGAGTTGATAAGAGCTTAGAACAGGATTTTATTAAGGTGATTCTGACCAAGGATCAAGAGAGAGGTAAGAGAAACAAAGAGTGAATGAGAATCAGAAAGAGCAGATGTATTGAGTTAGATGGGACTCATTGCTGTACAGAGAAGTTCAACATAGCCCTCAGTCTGTGCAGAGTTCTAGGTGTCACTCTCTATTTTTCCAAGGATTTCTTAGAAGCAACTGCCAGAGTATCAGCAGTTGCTAAAGCACCATAGTCTGCTTCTTGGGACAAGAGTCCAGCTTGTAATCTCTTACACCATAATAGAAGCATAGGTTGTTTTCGAGATACTTCTTATGCTTGTCACTGGTCAACTTGCCATTGTTGGCCAGCTTGGAAAAGAGATCCACCAGTCCAGAATTGGGTTGTTTCTTGGGAGCAGAGGATGGAGATGATTTTAAGAAGGAGATCTTGACAGATGAGGCCACCAGAGATAGATTTGCCTTATTCTGGGAGACCATGGCAGGATCAGAGATGAAAGCTTTTTCTTGCTTCCAAAAATGAGACTCAAGAGCCTTTTTTTTTACCTGCCTTGCATAGTGGCATTCATAGTTACATTCCCAGTAGCAGTGATTGATAGTCATTGCCAAAGTGTACATATCTTGAAACAAGGTGGGTTTTTCTTGTTCCCAGATAGAGATAAGGTCCTGAATCCAATTGGAAGCTTCTGGTAATAATGATGGCAGTGTTATGATCTTAAGTCTTTAGGGTTAGACAGAAAAATAACTCTGGTATTGAGTAATACAAGAGAACTCGATAGAGAACTTTTCTACGAACTTGTCTACCTTATATAGTCCTACAGATGGTCTGTGCCTAGTACTGTACACTCTACCCTAAACAACCATGTGTAGTCCATGTTGTATGATGTCATCCTTCCAGAACCTTCTACCTCCTTCCATGCATTATGTGACTTGTGACCGTGTTATCTGATGTGACCTGCTGTGTGACATCGTGCTTTTGTCACTCTAACCCTAACCCTAGTTCTAAAAATAGAATAATGGAAAATAAATTGAAAATAAAATAAAAATGGGAAAGGAAAATAGAAAAATACTAAGTCCACTTCTTTTATTCTTGACAGGCAGAGCATACTATTCTTCTAACCTAGTTAAGAGGTATAGCATATAAAGTCCATATTATAAGTGGAAATATTGTCACCAGGCTTTATATAGAGGTTGTCCAGCATGTTGGCTACTTTACTAATGGAATCTAAGAGACCAAAATGTCGATGTAGCTCCTTAACAAACAGATTCTAGTTGGAGAGCTAGTCTTGAAGAATGCTCTGGTCTTCCTGGTTGAGGCCCATCTCAAACCAGTCCTAGGCTACTCCAGTGAGATAGGTCACTGTGAAATTTATTTTTGCAATATCTATGTTGAATTGTACTGGGTTAGCATAGAATATTAGAACAAGAAATTATTGAGCTTGTCAGGCTTAGTACCACTGAAAGTGTAAGGGATGTAGGCTTTAGTTCTTCTTAAATTAGTATTAGGTCTGAGAGTCTTGTTAGTATTTGGCAGATAAGCCAAATAGTCACTGAAACAAGAAATAGTGTTAAAGGATGTCCCAAGTGGTGGGACCAGAGTTGAAGTTGAGGAATAGGAAGCTATTTTGGACTTTGAAGTAGGGAGATTGTTTTGCAGACAGAGCTATAATAGAGGATTTAGCAAATAGAACTGCTCAGAAGTAACAGCAAACTTGCTAGTCTAATAATACTGTTAGGTATGGTTCATACTGAAGGTAAAAGTCTACAAGATGGGCCTGGAGATATGTGGACTTGTAGAATGACCTTAACTTCAGCTTATATGCTGTACTGTTTGTCTGCTACATGGTCGTAATTTCAGAAAATAAGAAGAAGTCCAAGATAGAAGTGAGTACTGATTTGGTGTGTTGCCATTGAATACTGAGGATTGAGTTCAATAAGAGTTTATCTTTGTTGATTGTTAGACTAGCAAATTACAGTGTAACTACTAGTCTTATATATGAGTTCCTACTATAGAATATACTCAGAGTTTCAGTAGTATAGTCCTTATTACTCTGAGTGGAGGTTTTAGTATTGAGACACTGACAGTGATGACTTTGCCATGAAAGACCAAGTTAATAGAAGTATCTCTGTTATAGAAGACAGAACACCTAAATGATTACATTACTGCTGTGAGACATGTTGTAAGAAAGATGGCTGTTATAGAAGATGGGCTTTAATTGTTGGTAAGAGATGTACTATAGAGATATATTTTCCAAATGAGTAAACTTAACATATAACATATACTATAACTCCAATCTTAAGTCTAAATAAAAAAATAAAAAATAAAATAAAATATCTTTAACATCTACTTGATTAAATATTAATATTTTTATAATGTCAGTAACTATTCAAAATCTTTTCCATTTTCTATTCTTCTTGTCTGTCTATAATAATTGGGTCTGGAGAGGAACTAGAATATCTTCTTAGAATTAGTATTAGAATTAAAAATAGTAGACTTTATTTATTTTTATTTTATTTTCTTATTTTTATTTTTATTTTCCATTTATCTTTCAGACTTAGGGTTAAGGGTTAGTATGATGTTATACATGACATAGTGTCACACATCTATCACATGTCACAGGAAAAATATATAGAAACTTCCAGAACAATGATGTTATACCATATGTTAATAGTATGTAGTATATATTGTTACAATTAATATCTCATGTGTCATAGGTATTTACTCTATGTTTACCTTGACTCAAACATGTGTTGTGGTTTATTTCACTTTTGACTCATATTTATTGTGTCTTGCACTTTTCTCATGTTATATTACTCAGCATCTCATATAGTAGTGAAGATCTCCTTGTGTTCTCCTTATTTTCTCTTTATTGTTTCTTCTAGGACACTTTACTTATTTCTTATGGTTAGTAGGTATATGTAGAAGTAGATACAGTCTTATATCTTTACACTTTACTAATTGATCATTTTCTTCATTCTTTCTCAAGTCTTTGCCCAAGTTACAACTTAAGCTAAGCTTAGAATTGTAATACACATATTTTCTAGAGTAGGCTAGGTTTAGTGTAGTATAGACTATTAGCCCAGTATATATAAGGTAGATACTTTGTAACTAGAACTCTATCAAGTTCTCTTTTGTTATCCAATACAAGATTATTCTTTCACTCTAATCTTTAAGCTTAAAGTTCATAACAATTGGGTTATTGAAAGCTGTAGTGAGTTTGACCATATAGAATACTAGATGTAGCCTTTATAATACAGAAAGAAACTTGAGATATGTCAAGATAGTGGATGGAAAATAGAGTGGAACTTGCTTTGAGCAGATATCTATGATCAGTTACAGTAAGAAAGAGTTATATCAAGTATTAAAACTTATTCAGAAAATGAATATGGAAATTTATGAGCTTGGATAAGTATCCAGGTTATGGATAAACAATATAACTTCAGATAATAACTTTGGTCTTAACTTATGTATTATGCCCACTACTTGTTATATAGTTATAATTTCTGAGATTCAGATTTTAGTGAGAAAAGGATTCTTAGTTGGAGTTTAGGCAAAGCTTAGTCAGAAGAGTATTAGGGAATTCTTAGTCAGAGTCTTAATTGATTTCCAGACTAGAGACTATAGAATATTTACTAGGCCTTATATACTAAGTCTATAGTTAGTACTGTGGCTAAGACAGTAGTGGTGTAGGGAATGACTAAGAAGATGTTATATAGATAGTTTCTAAAATACAGAACAACTAGAAGTCTAGATGATGAGTTACTAGAAGGTGAAATATGAGAGACTAATCTATGTGCAAATGATTACAGATATAGAAGTACACTTAGGTATTTTAGAGTCTTATTCAGAAGTCAGAAAGCAAATGTCTTGGAAGTCAGTTTATGACAAGATGGTATAACATAGGTCCCACTTGTTTTTTTATCACATAAAGTTTGAGAAGACAATAAGATAACTTAGTGAAGAAGTGAGTTATATGAATGTCCAAGGAGTTCAGAAACATCTTATTACCAGGATAGAATACCAGAGCAAAGAAGAAAAGAATAGTAAAAGATTATCAGTATCTTAATAAGGGGATAGTGAAAAACAAATCACCTATTACCACTTATTTTAGACATTATTGAAAATATTGGGACCAAGAAGATATTTGCAAACTTTAGGAATACAATAATATGAGGATAAAAGAAGAAGATAAATGGAAAGTGACCTTCACAATATCAGAAGTGTTGTTTGAGCCTACAGTCATGTTTTTTTAGGTTGAAAAATTCACTGGCCACATTCCAGACTATGATAAATGAAATACTGAGAGACTTAATTAATACTGAGAAGGCAACAAGATTTATTGATAATATTATTGATAATATTATAGTAGAAACAAAAAGTGAGAAAAGATATGATGAGTTTGTAGAAAATATACTAAAAAGATGGAAGAAAATAATTTATATGTGAAACTAGAGAAGTGTAGATAAAAGATTGGAAATTAGAATTTTTGGGAGGTATGATAGGACCAGATAGAATATGGAGAAGAAAAAGATGAAAGCAATATTGGATTGGCCTGTTTCTAAATCAGTCAAAGATGTACAAAAGTTTTTGGGACTAGCTGACTATTACAGATAATTTATGAAAGATTTTGCTAAAATAACAAAGTCATTACATGAGTTGATGAGAAAGAAACAAAAGTAGGAGTAGGAGATAAGGCAAGAGATGTCATTTAAAACATTAAAGAAAAGGTTTACCATAGAACCAATCACTAGATTTGAATAAGAGAATGAGAATGGAGGTAAATATATCAGGTTATGTAATAGGAAGGATGTTATCAATAGAGTATGCAAATAGAAGATGAAGACCAATGGCTTATCTTTTGAAGTTGTTAAATGAAACAGAACATAATTATGAAATTCATGATAAAGAAATGATGGCTGTGATAAGAGGGTTGGAAGCATGAAGGTATTTGTTAGAAGGCACTAAATTCAAGTTTGAGGTCTAAATGGATTATAAAAATTTGGAATATTTTATGAAGGCACAGAAATGTTATGATCAGAGAAGAGATGGCATAGTGGAAGAGCCCCCTGTCTATGTATATTATGCCTACCTCAAACCTACTTGAGGTTATAGGTTCAATTCCTTAGTAGTCCTTTGTGTTGGGTAACTGCATAAAAAGGTTAGGGTATTGATATTCCATACATAATTCCTCCTGTAGACACGGACTGCCATTGCGCCCCATGTAATAAATTGTTGACTTAAAAAAAAAATGTTATGAACTTAAGACCTCAGAGTTGGTCAAAAGAAAGAACTTTGTATAGGGTTTTACACAAGAGAACTCAATAGAGAGCTCTGTACAGGATTGTCTACCTTATATACCAAAACCTCATGGTCTGTGCTAACTACTTCTAGCCTACCCTAAACAGCCATATGTTTACCTTAAGGTTAATATGTGTTTTACACATGGTATAATGTCATCCTTCCTGAACCTTCTACATCTTTCCATGAGTCAGGTGACTTGTGATTGTCCTTGTGACCATGTCATGTGATGTGACTGTCACTCTAACCTTCTCCTAAGTTCTAACAATAGAAAAAAAGAGAAACATAAAGCAAAAGGAGAATGAAAATAGAAAAGAAAGGGAGAATAAATGAAGTCCATTGCTTTCCACTTTGACAAGAAACTGAATCAGAAACAAGATGGATATTGTATTTGTCTAGATTTGATTCTACTTTGAAACATGTGCTGGGAGTAAGAATGGGCAAAGCAGATGGGTAGAAGACTAGATTTGAAGGTGGAAGTTGAAAATGGTGACAAAAATCAGAAATGAATAAAAGAAGAATGGGTAAGAGAAATGATGGAAGTAGTGGTGGAAGGACCAGAAACAGAATTGGTGGAAAAAATAAAAAGAGCAAGAGGAAAAGATGAGGAAGTGGTGAAATTTGTTGAAGAAATGAAGAATGCAGGAGTTAAGATATTGAAGAGAGATGAATGGGAGATAGAGGGAGAATTAGTGTTGAAGAAAAGAAAAAGATATATGCCAAAAAATAAGGAGCTGCAGCTGGAAGTGATCTGGTTACACCATGATGTGCCAGTAGCTGGGCATGAAGGCAGATGGAAGACAACAGAGTTGGTGATGAGAAACTACTTGTGGCCAAAAATGACAAAAGACATGGGAAGATATGTAGAAGGTTGTGGTTTGTATCAAAGGATGAAGAATCAGACAGAGGCACCAACAGAAAAGTTGATGATGAATAAAGTACCAAAGAAGTCAGTGTTCTTGCACTGCAAGACTTGTTCCTGCCCTGAGGAAAAGTAAAGAAACTTAGAAGAGAAGAATGTTTTCCAGTCTACTCTTCACTAGCCAGTGGAACATCTTACGTTTCCCGGCTTAGATACTACACAATCGAAGCCACTGCATCTGTATATCACTATCACTATTTAATTGACTTTCCGAAAGACAAGGGAGGGATAATACAACACAGGATTTGTTTGACAGAAATATTTCACAAGGAGAGTGTTACTAGATCACCAATGAAAAAGTCAATGACAAGCAGAAATGACAAGTCTTTGCTTATCAGGTCCAGGTAGAACCCGCTTCTCAATAAACAGGAAGTGGAACGTCGTGCCAGTACCCTTCTTCGCGAGGCATACATGCACTCCCACTATCCTTCTTCCACCAACCAGGCTTATCCTTCGCACATTGTTCGGTAGCTTTCAACTTGGCTGTAATTTCCGCATGAGCCCTCTCATACGACTTCCAGGCCTCGGTTTTCTTGAATGTGTCCTTCAGAAATTTGGCCCTCTGCTTCGCAACTTCCGTCCTTTCAAGGAACTGAACACTAGCTGAGTTTAACAACTTCTCGCCCTTCTTCCTCAAATCCTTGGCACGTCCACGAGCTCTATCATTCCGTAGGACAACCTCCTCTCCTACCGCACGTGCTTTGCCTTTACTTTGGCTAACGACGTTCTGAGTCTGAGCTTGGATAGAGTTCATGAGATCATCCATGGCCTCGACTACGTTCTTGACACTGTTGTCCAGCCCCACTGCATTCTGAAAAATCTTGGCGCCAATGTCCAGCGCCTCAGAAAGTCCGCTGCCGAGACGCAGGCCAAGAGCGTCGGGTTTGGTGAAGTCAGGTAGAACATACTTCTTTCCGATGCGTGTTGCCGAGAAAATAGAAGGTTCTGGCTTAACCTCGGAAAGTAGTGTTGGGGGGATAGTGTGCAGCAGCACGTCTTTGGACGATGAAGCTTGGGGCATATTGGAAGCTACGATGGACGAGGGAGAAGAAC
The DNA here is from genome assembly GCA_022457215.2 of Leucocoprinus gongylophorus. Classification (NCBI taxonomy): domain Eukaryota; kingdom Fungi; phylum Basidiomycota; class Agaricomycetes; order Agaricales; family Agaricaceae; genus Leucocoprinus; species Leucocoprinus gongylophorus. Next base: position 9,737 of record JAJOHK020000454.1, on the reverse strand, counting down.
CAGGCACTACGAGCGAAGGGGCATGAATGGGAGTTAAAGAAGAAGGGTAATTGCTGACTGAAAGGGAGTTGACACGTGAGGTGGTAGAAAGCGGATTTACTGGAGGAGACTTCAAAGAAAGAGACGTTATTCCAGGCGATACAACACTAAGAGAGAAGTCCTTCAAGGATGAGGGAGCAAGAGCGGTACTGGTACCAACTGGCACCGCGAGAGTTCGATTGAGTTGATTGCCTTGGTAAATGCCAGAGACCCTGACTGTCCCAGAAGGCGAGTGGAATGCGGTATTGAATGCGACACCCATCATGATGGAAACAAGTGCAAATCTACAAACTGAATTAGTCATTTTCAAAATGACGAAAGCACATGGCTGCACATACAATGTGACCGCTCGGGCAGGATGACCGTTATCAGATGCAGTCTTAATTTGTCGGGCAGGACTATCTAGAACATGATGGATCACTTCAAATGCTCTGCGGGGCTCGAGATGAGAGAGAGCATCAGCATTTGATATGGGTGTCTTATCGGAAGTCAAGAAGATGGTTTTGTCGGCCGGAACTCCTAGAAGTTCCCAATCATCCTCTGCAGCATGACGCAAGACAGAACCTGCTTGATCGGTCGAAGTAGGCACAACTGGGACAAGAACGGGTAAGTAGGCATTATGAAATGATAAGACCGGGAGAGTTGCAGCAGGAAGATATACGATCGCCAACGAGGCACGCATGACATCATCTTGCAAGTCCAGCTATCAACGCAGTGAAGGTCAAAAGGGAGAGATCTTAAAAAGGTAACATACTGTATCGATCGAGTTTGCAGTGTCGTTGGTGCAGTCATGGACAGTTATGGTGATGAGAATGGAGCTGTCCTTCTCGCAGTAGAGTCCCAGAGTCTGCACGGGGCCAGCATCCGGATCAAGGGCGCTGAGAACAACATTTCCGGAGAAATTGGCAGCTTTCTGGATCAAGCTCTGGACGAAAGACCACTTGATGGGGGAGGATGATCCGTAGAGAATGATATCCAAGTCTATATTAGTAGTACTGTTGTTGTGATCTTTCTGCGCAGCCTCGTGATGGTGGCTTTGAGATGTCAAAGCAAGGGCTTCCGGCTCATGTTCAAAAGGTGGCAGCACTGAGTCAGAAAGAGATATCGTCGTATCTGCATCATTGGCGGCTGAAGATGCGTCGGCCTCAAGATCGCGAGAACTGGTAAGAGGGTCGGGGAAAGAGAGGCGAAGGTCGTGTATAGAGTTATGGCCTGCAGTACTAGTACGAGATGCACTCAGGGTTCCGACCAAACTCTGGTCGAGAGCCTCCTTAACTCTTTGGTCGTCGGCAGGGTCCTGGTTGATGTCGGGGATGGAGTCTGCTGGGATGAGCCCAGGGCGCACAATGCACATGCCAGGCTCGAGGGCGGACTCGTCGCAACTGTCGTCGACGAACCCCTCCCAGGCCTCGACCTCGCTTCCATGGGAGCTACCGAAGCTAACAGACGATCTGCGTGAAAGGAACCTGGAGCTGAGTCCATCGTGGGAGCTGACTGAGTCGCCGTCGTCTGAGACGTGGCCGGCGACATCGAGCCAGTCTGAGTCTGAAAGGCTGTCGAATTCTGACATTAGGGTAGAGATAAAGGAGAGTAGCATGTGCCAGGCTTATGTAGCCATCATCCATCTTGTTTGCCTGATATAGCATACTCTCTCTCCTCCCCAATGACCATCCAGCAAATTGCTCAGGCCATCGCCATTGCATCCGACCCCGCCCAGTCTCCTCTGCACCACCAGGCCTTGCAATTTATTGCAGAAATTCAGCAAAATGCCAGCGAGACCTGGCGTCTAGCACTCCCTATCTTCGTCGACCGCGACTCGGCAGGAAGAAAAAAGTACACGCCGCAGGCCAGGTTCTTTGCTTTGCGAGTGCTAGATGACTTCTTGGACAATAGGTAGGCCAACAATGCCAGAGCCATCTTGAATGGGCGACATAGTTAGTTATTTTTGCTCACACGCCGCTTTTCCAGATTCGACCCCTTGGACGATGACCAATTCAATACTATCCAGCAATCCCTCACGGCTTATGTGCAAACAGAGTACATTGGAGGACCCGCAGAGAGCGACACACCGTGTATATCTTCCCTTTCTCCATCTCATTCTATTCGCACACTCACGCCCACCAACAGTCTTGAGAAACAAATTCTCCCATACCCTCACACTCTTTTTCTTGTGCACATATATCGACCGGTGGCCCTCCTTCTTTGACGACTTGTTCGTTCTAATCCGGACACCTGTACCCGACGGTACAAACCGCCCAACAACCAACTTTAATCGTCATGTCTCTCTCCTCTTCTTCCACATCGTACTTGAAATTTCCGGTGAAGTAGCTGACCAAACCATCAAGGCGGCAAGATCATGGAATATCACGAGACATCAACGAGACGGGAGAGTCAGAGATACCGTCAGAGAACGCGATGCGGCAAAAGTGAATGAAGCTGTACTGTTAGTTGTGACAGAAGCAGTGGAGAGGACGGTCGAGTTGAGGAAAATGGAGGGTGCCAACGTGAAAAAGGAACTGGATGCTGCGGTCGAGATTGTAGATTGGGGGATCAGGGCATTTGGATCTTATGTTGGTATGTCTTTTGTGCCCCTCTGAATTCCGGCATATCGATACTCACATCAGCTTTGGGCAGGTTGGATTGATATCAGTTTGACTGTAACGCCTACGACTGTGAGCTTGTTGTTCGGCATGCTCGCCGATGCCTCATTACCTATCCGATTGGCTTCCTCCCTATCCATCCTCCGCATCGTATCTAAAGGGCTCAAAGAGCCCAGTGACAAACTCCAACTCATTAAAGTGCTTTCTCTGGGTCAAGTCCTTGATGCACTAGAAGCTAAAACACGACAACAACAGATTGAAAGGGGTGATGTCGTGGATGAAGGAGAGGAATCGTATCGAGAAGCTCTTGGCAGGATGTTGAGCGTCTTGGGGCTGGAGTTGGCAAAACTCACTGATGTAAAGTCATCATTGCTTCTTTGGATCTGGTTTATACTCATCCAGCAAAGGAACCAGGGACGGAAGACATTCGCACAGAAGCCACTTTATACCTTGAACAGGTATTACCGGTCATGCTGCGATTCATGGCAGACGATTATGACGATACAGCTTCGACAATCTTCCCTTTCCTGCAAGTTGTTCTCACCAAGGTGAGTTCCTCTTTTGTCCCAGTTCACATGTGTGATCGAGCTATGTCTAGTACAAGCGTGATCGAAAATCGACCAAAGAACCTCTCGGTGAGAGCAGACGCTCTTTCCTGACCTCTCTCGTACAAGTCATCATGGCAAAGCTCAGATGGGAAGAGAGGTCAGATCCTGATGACTCAGATGACGACGACGTTGTGGAATTCGACAAGATGCGCAAGGTAATCATGTCAATCTGTGGAGAATCAATGTTTCTGATCTCTTTCCCCAGGATCTACGAACGTTCTTGGATTCTGCGTTAGTAATAGATCAAGATCTTGTCACGAACGCCGTACAGGCACTCGCTTTTGAGACCATTTCAGCGTACAGGCAAGGTATGCCTCTCAAGTGGAACGATGCCGAACTGGGAGTTTACCTTGTTTTCATCTTCGGAGAGATCAATAAAAGTCAGCGTGCTTGGGAATTGTAATTTGACTGCGGTACTCATCTTGGGTGTTACAGCCGGAGGGAAGGGCCGTTCTGCCTTTTGCCATGCTCCTCCTGTTGATAAGGCTGCGAAAGTCAAGCCAGTCTTGGATTATTCGGTGTACCCCTTAACATCACTTGGAGGGATGTTACTTGCGCTGGTGCAATCTGGGATTGCGTCATATCCCAATAAGCATGTCGCGCTGCAGTACTTTGAAACGGTGGCAAGATATACCGACTTTTTCAAGGTTAGAAAAGAGTGCATTTTGCCTACTTTGGAAGCTATGATAGATCCCCGGTGAGTTTCTCTTCACTCCGCATTTGCAAATTCGAGGCTGAGTAGCGAATAGAGGCCTACATAGCGAAGATGCATCCTACCGTTTTCGACTATATTATCTCTTCTATAAATTCATCAAAGAAAACCGAGCAGAAATCTCGCCAGACCTCAGCCCTACCATTATCAACAACATACGCGACCTCTTACCTGTAACCATTGAGATGCCAGAACTAGAAGAAGGTGAACCAGACGTTCTTGGTGAATTCGTGCGCGGCAGCAACTTTGACTCCCAACTCTACCTCTTTGAAACCGCTGGCATCCTAACCTCCCTCACATTTAAATCACCGGAAAATCAAGCTAGCTTGTTGTTGTCCTTGGTTAAACCACTTTTAAACGACTTATCAACAAATTTGCAGTTGTTTAGAGAAAAGGGATCGAATATGGAGGATTTGGATAGTTTGATCCCGATTGTGAAGGTACATCATATCATCATGGCGTTGGGAAATCTCGCGAAGGGGTTCCCGGATTATCCGAGTGTGATTCCAGAAAACTACATTATGCCCCCACTTGAGGTGTTTTCAGAGATTGCGAGAGTAATCTTGGTGTGTCTTGAGGCAATGAACGTGTTCAAGGTTATTCGAGATTCTGTATGTTTTACCTTTAATCTATGTCCTTCATTGTTGATGGGCTGCTAACCGGAATTATTTATGAACAGACGAGGTTTGCGTTTGCGCGTATCCTAGCTACTGTTGGACCGACTGTAGCTAGCTTCATTCCTCCGTTGATGGGGAATTTATTGGCACATTTCGAGCCTTCGGAATTGGTGGATTTCTTGAACTTCATTGGGCTACTGATCTTCAGACTTAACGTAAGGAACCTTTTTCTTTTTGTTGACATATGAATACTGATGGCGTTGGTTGGCAGAAGGAGCTCTTTGATGTCATTGATCAGTTGATTGGTCCCCTGAATCTACATCTCAGGTCGCTTCTGTCACAGCCTATCTCTGGAACTGACGATGAGCGCGCGCATATTGAGACGAAGAAAGCATACTTGGCGTTATTGAATAGTATCATGGTCGGGAAGCTGCAGGGTATCTTCACCTCGGAACGTGAGTGTAAGGCAGACTTGTGTTTTCAACAGTAATAATTTATTTTTCATTTCTCCTTTTAGGCAACTCCGCTAGTATCGAAACTCTGCTAGAGAGCATGCTGGGCATAGCCAGTGATAGCTCAGAGCCTTCCAGCCAAAAAGCTGCTTTCCTTTTCTTTAATAAATGTGTCACATCCTGGGGTAGACCGGTCATGGAGAATGATCAAGAGGGCCTACCTGGATTTGACCGATTCATCTACGAGCGCATTATCCCACTCGCATTCCGTGTCCCATCTTCTCCTGACTTCAACTTGAAAGACGGTCAAGTGATAGTTGTAAGTGGAGCTTTACTTCGGCCAACCCTGTTGACCGACTAGTATTATCATAGGCTTTACAAGAAATTTGCCATCTCCTCCAGACTATCGTCACAACGCGAGGGCAAGAAGCGATTAACTTTTTTCTCTCTGTTTTCTTCCCTTCGCAAAACTGGCCACCTGAAACGGCCCTGGAATGTACATCAAAAATGCAGAACACAGATCCCAAAATTTTTCGCAAGTACTTTACAGACTTGATTAGGTCTTCTCGACGCGCATCGTGATGATTTTTTCTCTTTACATACTCACTTATTACTGGATCCATTTTTTTAATTTGACTGCCGCATTTTAGTAGAGAACTATATATTCCCGCTTTTCCCTTGGCCGATGTAAATGATTACGGATTGTATCCACTTAACACCTGAGATTATTCCAGTTCTCTGCATTAAGTCCCAGGTAATTTCCACACCAAGTTCCCAGGTAAGTGGGTTCTGTTTCGCCTATACTGCTTAATTTCTCCTTCTCAGTGTCTAGTGCCACTCAATGCCTGCCTGCTGCTAGGATTGTCGCTTCTACTCCGTACTCTCCTTCACCCGTTGAGATCAATACACCCTCCCGGCCCCGCTTGGTTGCTCGATCTAGTATCAATGAGGCCTTGAAGTATACCTGTGCCTTGTGCCTAAGGAATCTGGTCCTTCTGGCTCGTACCCTCTCCAAGCGATCTGGAAGACCACGGTCGATCCTACCATGGTTGCTTTTTGGACTCTAAGGGAGTCAAATGATCGAGTCCGCATGGGGAGAAGTTGGCAAGCCATTCTCCTGTTATCGTATGGGTAGGAGTTCTCCCTCGCCCCCTCTCATGCAGATGATGGAATTAAGATTGCAATCCACTGCAAGGCGGTCCTTTCTACTCATCTTATCACACATCGAGATTCGCGAGTCTGAGCTCATTCGCCCTGCCAAAATGTACAAGCCTGCTCTCACCTTCAACCCTGCTGCCCAGGCTTGAGAGTCCTGCAGGGCTCCACTGCCCTTGGTCTCCCTATCTGCGCACAAGCTACCCATTCATTGAAGGAACTGGTGGATTTTTTATATCCGATCGTCACTATCCTGACAAGATCTATCTCGTTACAGCTAGACACATCATCTTCCACCCTGATCAAGACTGCAATGAGGTCTACCAGTATATCAACCCCACCCAGCCCTATAAAAACGTCTTGTTGTTGGGAAACAACATCCTTGAAAAGTATATCAAGGCACAGAATCTGAAATCAGCGGTAAGCACATTATCATCAAGTACCTCCAGAACCGGTTGAAGGATGCTAAGCAGTTGGGTAGAGATGATGCTGAGGTGGAGTATGGAACAAAAGCAATCAAGGCTCTTGAAATGTTCTCATTGTACCTACTACGGCTCTACAACAAATTCGTAAGGGCATAACACTTGCACTTAGAGCCGTCAGACATTTCTCGAGTGTACAGTGAGGCAGCTAGTATAGTGACCGGATGTTCGTCGTCCTCTAAACAAAGTTGCATAATGGACTTGGGTCTTATATGTCAAATTCGACATGGGTCAGGGAACCATGCCCGGAAACACACCAGCATCCCAGTAGTTCCTCCTGACCGGTTTGATAGACGACAGGAGTACTTCTCTCACATAGTTCATTAAGAGCGACGTCATTATTGTCAAGGTTGACCCACCGCCTTGTTGGAGGAAACCCCTAGCAGCAGCATGCAGTGTGGACAACTGGTGGGCTTAGCTAACCAGGCTCAATTATCAACGACTACGCTACCGGTAGCTTTATATAAAGGAGCGTGTAGTACAGTACGTCAGGAGATTATTTGAGTTTGAGATAAAGAATGGAGTTGATCACAGACATACCTTTTTGCGCACTCCTTTGGACAATACATACCTTCCGTTAGACTAACATCTATATCACTATGCAGCTACACGTGAAATGATACGCTGCCTTCAAGGCTTCTTGTCGTTGATCTTGCGGAAGGATAGAGCCGATGTAAGGGATTGAGATTTGAGCTCGCTGTCTCAGCTAAGAGACTGTAAAGCGAATTCAAAACGAATTCGTAAACTCGCCTCTTCATACGCAGTAATGCTCACTGCGAGGAAAGATCAAAAAACCACATTAGGCCCACATAAGTGGCTTCAAAGGGCTGAAATGCAGGCATAATGGTATCAACGACGGGTCAGTGATTGCAAGTGAATTCACTGACATCTACATAGATAAACTATACAGATGAACGTCCGCTACACTGCCTCGCTGCGAAGTACGATGCGGTCATATACATCGGTCATTCTTAATAGATCAACGTTTAGGTCCGGGTGGTAGAACTATATCTTCGAATCCCCATTCCTTTGCATCCAAAGAAGGTAGTCCCTGCGATAACAGACTAGCAAATCTGCTATCTGAGGGCTGTTCACTGGAGTGCTGAGACCGTGGACCTGGCTGCCTCCTGACATCATCATCAAGGGACAACTTCTGCAAGGGTTTGTGGACTTGAAGAGTGCTTGACTATGAATTAACAAAAAAAACTGTCTAGAGAGGCAGGGAACAGCTCACAGTAATTCTTGCCGTCGCTGGGAACTCCATGCTTTACAGACTTCTTTGAATTGACTGAGGATATTAGCAAAGTCGTTGTAAAACTGAAGGTATTCGCTCAGCTCGGGATAACAATGCCAAACCTGTGACCCCACCTTGAAGCCTTCTTCAAGATTACGAACAATTCCACGATATGTGAAGTATGCAAGATCAAGAGACTGGAGAGCATGCTCGCGATCCTTGACCAAAGGGTCATCTCGTCGACTTTGAAGGAATTGTTCATTGATGACCTGGGCGACATTAGCTGAAACCTTCAGTCAATTGGTAGTGGATCGTACTTTGATGTCAGCAATGACAGCTCCCTGCCTCTGTTGATAGGTTCTCATCTCACGCAAGGACACATCATATTTTGCAAGTTCTTCGTCAAGGATATCTTCAAACATTTCAGCCCTTAATTCTGTTAGCCTTTCGAAGCCCGATGCAACCCTGAGAATCCGAGGCTGGATGTCATCGGATGCCTCCAAAGCACGGACTTGTTGAACCAATTCTGCCCTTTCGTGGTGAAATGCTTCAAGTTCCTCTAATTTTGTGCGCAGTGAACGAGCATGATTCCGAGTCTGGACAGACTGAGAAGCCGCGTGAGAGGTTGGTGTCGCGGTCGAGGAAGGCACGGAAGCCTCCAGATCCGCCTAGTGATGATTAAATTTCGATGGAACAGGAAAAAATAGAATTGACCTCATCCCAAGTCAATTGTATTATACTCTCTTCCCATTCATCCCACTTCTGTCGGATAGACTCGTCACTGGCCGCTGCTTCTGCGAGGATGCTACGGTATCTTCGTTCCTTCTCGATCAAGTCCACATTGGCTTGATGAGAAGGCACTCGATTCATTGAAACCCCCTTACGAGCTGCTTCATCTTCGGAAGCTTCGTTGTCGAGGATGTCCATTGCCTGCACGTGAAGTGCCGAGTCCAAAGCTATGTTAGAGGGGCAGACACGCAAGGTACAAGAATCTAACCTCATCAAGGATAACCTGATCACGCTCAGCTAGCCGTTGAACATTATCGATGGATACCGCAATTCTCTCTGGGCCTTTTCCGAGACGTACTTCCTCTGCTTTGTGCAGAAGACTTGGCGGGAGGCCAATGGGCCGCTCCAGTGCCTCGAGGGCGGCGGGAAGATTGATGACTCTCAATTCCCTTTCACGAGACGGTCATCATCATTATCACAATGGTGATGATGAAAAGACATACTCGTCGGCTTGATCTTGGAGATCCTGTGCAACGTCGAGTATTTGCTCTTTGACGAGCACCTGTTTGCGTTCATTGTAAATTTCTAACAATAAGATTGAGCATCCAGTGGAAAGTAGACATGGAAATATTTACTGATTGCTTCCAGGGCACCCCATCCAATTAAGCTACCGAACAAAGGATTCATGCTTCCTAGCACACTCTTTGGATCAAGTAAACCGGGTGGGATAGTCGCGGTGGCCAAGCTGGTCTCTTGTATAGGAGGTAGCGAAGCGCTTGGAGGTACATCATGATGATATATGAGATCATTGTCGCGCTCTGCGCGAGAAAGACTCTTTTGTACGGTATCTAGAAGAGACTTGACGCTGTTGTCAAAGATGACCATCAATCGACTAATCGAGGTATATACCTGTGTATCTTCTTGAACAGACACTGTTATTCTTCCACGGCGACCAGTGTCCTGGGCCTTCTTGGCCTCGTTTCGTGCGTTACCCAGCCGGGCAATCTCGTATCCGTATCTGAAGAGGCATCAGCGGATGCAAAAAAATCCTATTTTCTGCCGGACCTACTGTATTCTATGTCATCAAGACTTTTCCGGAATTCAGCAAC
>JAJOHK020000453.1:0-25647 GCA_022457215.2 Leucocoprinus gongylophorus | reverse complement strand
TTCCATTTGCCGTCGTCAACGTTGAACAAGGAAAGCGTTACAGGCTCCGTATCTTTGCTCTATCTTGTCGGCCGTTCTTTACCTTCTCTATCGACAACCATAACATCACATTCATGGAGGCGGATGGTATTGAACATGATCCCGTTGAAGTTCAAAACATAGATATCTATGCCGCTCAGCGAGTCTCTGCGATTCTCAATGCCAACCAACCAGTCAATAACTACTGGATACGAGCACCTCCAACTGGTGGTAATGCAGCTAACAATCCCAACTGTGCGATATCTTCTAGAAATTAATTGTCTATACTTTTCTAAAACAATATTCCAGTAAACACAAGTCTCACACTTGCTATCCTCCGATACCGAGGCGCAGCCGATGTTGACCCTACTACAACTAATCCCGGCGGGCCTAAACTGCTCGACCAGCAGATGCACGTAAGTATGGCTATACTTTTTGTATAATCAATGTTTGACCAAGTTATCGTTATCCTCCAGCCCATCGCGGAAGTTGGCCCTGGGAAGGTATGTGGGCCCGAGTTTTCCTCGTTAGCATTGGTCCTTATTATATTATCAGCTTGGTGATGGTCCCCCTGATCGTCATATCACACTCAATATCGCTCAGGTGAGAATAACTATCACTTTTCCATCTTTTTATCCTCAATCTCGCATAGCCCAACCCACCGTTTTTCGACATTAACGGTATTTCCTACATTTCACCCACTGTCCCAGTCCTTCTCCAAATCTTGAGTGGTGCGAAGACACCACAAGATCTCCTCCCTTCAGAACAAATTTTCGTTGTCCCCAGGAATGCGTTGATTGAGGTCAACATCCCTGGAGCCGGCGCTCATCCATTCCATTGTACGTCGCTAAACAGTCCACTAGATGAGGCTTTCTCACTACCTTCATAGTGCATGGCCATGCCTTCGATGTCGTCTTACCATCTAATGACGATGTCTTCAATTTCAAGAAGTCAGTACCCAACCGTGGTTTCATTCATGAAGAGATCTCTCACTGATTGACAGTCCTCTACGTCGCGACGTGTATCCTATCAATGGTGGCAATACTACATTCCGATTTTGTAAGTGCTCAGAACTGTATTTCTTTCACTTTTACTCAAAGCCTTTCCAGTAACCGATAATCCGGGTGCTTGGTTCTTGCACTGGTGCGTTCCTTGGCTCCCAGGCACCGATTGCGGTATTAATTCGTGTTTTTCCTGTTTAGCCATATTGATTGGCACCTGGAAGCTGGTCTTGCGGTCGTATTTGCTGAGGCACCAGAGGACAATGTCGAGGGCCCAGCGTCCCAAATCACTCCTCAGGATTGGAAGGATCTCTGCCCAGAATTCGACGACCTCGCTCCCACGGATCAGTAGTCGTATCCAATTTTCTCCAGCTTCTTTGTATTTTTCAAGTGATTTAATTCATCCTACTGAATCATTCGTCCATTATTTTGTACGCGATAGAACATAAGGTGCTAACTTGATGAACATCGGAGTATGAGTCATAAGGTAATCAAACCACCCTCCGTCCTTTCAAGGTTAAATCCATATCCAACTGTGATAGTCGTTAGAGAGCCTAATTTGCCGTTGCCGCATCGGCAAATTTGCATTCTGACAGCAGTAGATGTCTGGATTCATAGCATTGCATTGATTCAAAAGGTATCTTGGATCTAGACGTGTTGGGCGCCTCAGTCACCCATCACATATATAGGCCGAAATAGTTCATGGTGTAGCCAATGCACAAAAGGAAACAAAAGACAGGACCTATTTTATGAATTGTATCACACATGAATGTATATATCTATGCTAATATGCATTTTGTGTTCAACATTCATACTCATGACCAGCACAGCATGACAAGTGATGCAATGACAAGTGATGCACACTTGCAAGTATCATCTATTTTATATTAGTATAGCCTACATGCTGCTTATGCATGTGGTTCTTTCTTCAGAATAGATTATTAATAGACATATCCTGTAGGGTATATAAACCTCAGTAGATACATGTCAGAGTTGTGAACATTAGACTCTATCTATTTTCTTTTTCTTTTTCACTTTATATTTTCTTCTTTTTCTTTTTCTTTGATTTTATTTAGGGTTAGGGTTTAGCATGATGGTCACATGATGTGGTCACAGTCACAAGTCACACAATCATGTGTCATAAGAAACATTGTAGAAGGATCTGGAAGAAGATAAGGTCATACAATATATTAAACATATATCGACCTTAAGGTAGACACATGGTTATTTAGGGTAGGCTAATCACAGTAGTAGCATGAACCATCAGTCTAGATATATAAGGTAGACAATCTTGTAAAAGAGCTCTCTATTAAGCTCTCTTGTGTAAACTCTATACAAGGTTCCTTCTTTAAAACTAGCTCTAAGGTTTCTAGTTTATAACAATACACTGTCATTAACTAGTTCAAGTTATATCCACTTGTTTATATCAGTCAAGTCAAGCTTTTTTCTAACAGCTTTTACTAAATTAGTAAGTAGTTGTTAGTTGTCCACACTTGTCAGAGTTGAAGATAGTAGTGTTATGATACAGTTGAGCAGTGATATTTTTCTTTTCCTTTTATCTATTTTTCTTAATTTTATATTGAACTTTTACTTTTACTTTTCTTTTTATTGATGATGAAGAGACACATAACTACAGTCATATGAGAAATCACATGATGTGAGGTTATAGGCATAGAAGCAGACTAGAGTGGTCTAGATGGATGATGTCAAAGAACATGTCAATGGCATGTCTACCTCATAGTATACACATAGTGCACTTATGGACAACATATGGACTTTAGGATAGGGCAGATGTTGTGTAGCATAAACCATGTGTAACTTATATAAATAGGATAGCAATACAACAGAGACTCCTTGTTGAGTTCTCTTATAAACCCCACTACTTTAAGTCTTACTGAGAGATTTATTGTTAGTGATCCTGTCACAAACTTCATTCAGCTTGTATCTCCACAACCAGTGGACCAATTTTCACAAACTAAGTTGCGCTGGAAAGCCCCAAATGAGAGCTATCCGCACATATGCGGGATGTACAAAAGCAACAATAAACGACTGAGATATCAGACCATCAGTAGCTGTAAAAGCTTCGTCTGCTAATATCTCATGAACAGCTGAACGTATTCACACGATTGAACTTGCGTTGGAAAGTGCTCATCACTCCGTTCCCAACGATATATGATGCATCTCAAAGCGACAAGTATTGGTAGAGATACAAGTATATCAATATAGTAACATAATTAGTTACCTTCTAAAATTAGCCTGACAGCTGCTATGACAGCTGACAGCTCCCATCAGGTACAAGTTTTGATCATATGATGGCAACAGCTTGTGCATGGACCATTACTCTTTTATATATATACCTCTGTGTCTAAGGGCTAGATCTCAGACTTAACAACATCAATTATTCTTATTGATACTTTCCATCATCTATCATCATCACATTCTTATACTGAATCTCTGAAACACCATTAAAGTTCAAGTATCACAACCAGTGAGTATCTTATTTGTGATAGATCCCATTGGTCATTGTGACTAGTGGTTGTCACAACAAGTAGACTTTATTTATTTTCTTTTTATTTTTCATTTTTAATTTATTTTCTATTTATTTTCTTATCTTTTGACTTAGGATTAGAGATTAGGATAATATTACAAACTGTCACATAAGTGTATTATAATACTACAAATCCCAAGTTACACAATCACAAGTTATACAGAAGAATATAGAAGATTTCAGAATAATTATATTATATAAGGTAGATACTTTGTTCTTGGAACTCTATTAAGTTTTCTTGTATAAATCCTATACAAGATTTTTCTTTTGACTAGTTACTACTTAAGTCATAATAACATTATACTATGTTATTGTACTTTGTTTTTTCTAACAGGTTGTGAGCTCCAGTTATTTTCTAATAATATTTTATAGCTACCTAGCTACCACAGGTTATAATAATCAAGATGCTTTATTAGCTAGTTCTAGAGCTAACAAACAAGTTTATTCAAGAAAGAGATCTTGAACTTGTTATATTGTAAGGTATCCCTTAAAGAGTGTCTCTACTTCTTCTACCTCTGGAAATACTTTTTCTAAGATCTTAATGTCATAATATGTTTGAACTCTTATATTATTTTTTATTTCTTTCTTGATCAATGAAGAGGTATATGATTATAATCATATAATACATGACATGACATCATAGATCTAGAACATAGTAAAAGAGACTAAAAAAATAATGTCAAAGTTGAAGATAAATATTTTGTTTTATTTTATTTTAAATTTAATTTTCTATTTAATTTTCCTATTTAGAACTTAAGTTATAGTACAACATCATATATTAATCACACAATCATGTGATATATAGATAAATAAAGAAGTTTTTGGAACAATAACATTATATAGTATATTTACCATATGTTAATCTTACATATGGAGTGTATATGGACTTTAGGATAGGTTAGTTAGAGTGTGTATACAAACCACAGTCTATAGTATTTAAGATAGATTAGTTTGCACTTGGAATTCTATTGAGTTGTCTTGTGTTACTTAATACAAGAGTATGCTTTTGTCTTAAACTCTGAGACTTAAGTTATAACACAATCAAGTATCTACCAAATATCTAATAACACTTTCTCTTACTTCTTCATTATCTAAAATTATGACTATATGATAAACAGTAGATATAATATATAAGTTAAGGCCAAGGCTGTTATCTAAGGTCATATTGTTAATCTATGAATAAATATCTGTTTCTTAGATAAGTTTCTATACTTGATCTGACTTTCTTCCTATACAACTGATTGTAAATATCTGCTTGAAGTAAGTTTTATACATTCTGACATACTTCTTGACAGCATTCTTGACAACAAAAGAAGCCTAGTTGTTTATATTGCATTAAAGTCCACTAGTGTCTTGTAAATATATAAACCTTTGTAAATGTGTTAAATAGTTATTTTTTAAGTAGTAGATCTATACTATTGGTTTACTTGTGATTAATCTATACAGAAGAATAACAAGTGCTATTAAAACCTTGTTTAGAGTAGAACAATCTTCTTAGATCAAAATTATATATATATTTCTTAGGATAGTAGTTGGTTAAGTAATCAGTAAATAGTATGAGATGAGACAAGAAGAAAGCTTACTAGCACTTATAGAGACTTAGTCCAGTTCAGAATATAACTCTGAAAGTAAGGCTAGCACTAGCTCTTCTCTATTACTATTATATATATTACAACTTAAGACAAAGAGTTAGGCAAAAGAAAAACCTTGTATAAAGTTTACACAAGAGAACTTAATGGAGTTTCAAGTATAAAGTATTTATCTTATAGATACTGGACTGATAGTCTATATTATACTAAACCTAGCCTATTCTAAAGAGTGTGTGTTATTCATAAGATGTTATATCCCAAACTCCGAAACATGTCTCAGACATGTTTAACTTCAATACAACATCAAATCCCTATGGTTATTTGGTCTTATTTGTGTCCAAAACTCCATCGGTAGTTTAATACTTTATAATAGACTTAATTCTACCAAAAGTCCACAGTTATTTCACTTTATTTGAGTCGAAATCTGTAGTCATATTTACTTGTACCCATTGCCTAATTATCTCCTTCAAACTCTGCAAATTTACTCGGACTTTATGTGGAGTTTTCCCCTTTCCAAATCTAAACTTCTATATAGTATTTCACTAATAAAATACTCGCTTGGAGATCTGTTTTAGTTACTCCTTTTGTTATTTAAGGCTGGTGACCCCTTTGTAATAGCTAGCCTAATAATTGACTAAAAGTTGACACCAAATCTCCAGTGTCAATGGCAACATGCTTTACCCCTCTCCTTACAACTCCTTACAAGACCATTCTCTGAGATTACAACTATGTGGCTTGTAGGAGGCACAACATATAAGTTGAGACCAAGGTCATTCTGACAAGTCCGCATCACCAAGCTCATTGCAGGAGTTTCTACACTCTGTGCATGTCCAAGCCAACTCCATGGACTTTCATCCTCAAGTGTGAACTACATCTAACATAAGGTTAACATGTAATAAACATACTATACAACATTATTGTTTTAGAACTTTTTATATCCTTTTGTATAATATATGATTTTGTGATTGTGATTATGACATATAATGGATATATGATATAGTATCATATTTCATGATAGTTTGTGACAGTTTGTGATATTATACTAACTTTTAACTCTAAGTCCAAAATAAGAAAATAAAATGGAAAATAAAATAAAAATAAGAAATGAAATAAAAATAAGTAGAGTTGACTGTCTTTAATTCTAACAATATATCTCTTTACTCTCTATACTATTACTATCACTATTATTACCCTTACCAATCAACTTACTTCTTATTACAATATAAGCTAATATAACTCAATAAATTAATTGTTACTACAAATGAGACAACAGATGGAGTAGATAGCAGTATTATGTTGCAACAACTAACACTAGTAATAACAAAGGCATACAAACCTACATAAAACCAGTATATCTCTGTCACTCTTACATTAGAGTTTACAAGAGGAACTTGATAGAGAATCTCTTACTACACTATATACTATATATACTAATACATGCTAGTCTATAGCAATATATAATCTATTCTAATATCTATATGTTGTATATGAGTTTACTATGTCTTAACTACAAGATAGATATGTTATAGCTATATCCTTGACATTATTGTACTAGACCTTTCTACTATCTTTTAGACCTATAATGCTACCTCATGTATTATAGTCATATGATTCTCTTTTGCTAAATAAAAGATAACTAAAAAGAACTAAAACCAAAAGAAAATAATAACAAAAGAAATAAAATCTGTAAAAATAACAGGAATTGAGTCTAGAGATATATCACATTGCAAGCATTAGTGATGGCACAGGCCAGAGAAACAGCAGGAGAAGAGGAAGAAGTTAAGGTAGACTCAAGGCCTAGAATTAGGCATCAAATAAATGTGTCTAAATCATCTTTGCTAGAGAAGCAAGTAAGATACAAGGTTTTGTAATAGTATGTAAACTTTATATTAGGATAAGGATAAGGGAGGTAAACAGCAGATATAGTGGATTTTGATATATATATAGGAAAATTGGCAGACATTTAAAAGAAAATATATTAGAAGATTTAGAATTAGAAGAGTTGGAGTTTTTATTAGTAGAAGATTTCTTAGGGAACTGGAGAGAGAATTTGAAAGAGGATATAATGAACTAGCCAAATCACAATAAAGGAGTTTGTACAGGAGTTTATAAGAGTAGCTAGAGAGAGTAGATATAAAGAACAAACATTAGTTGAGGAATTTAAAAGAAAGATAAATAAAGTAATTAGAAGAAAGCCTATAGAGACAGAAAGACCTTCAAGGAGTATTAGACATTGGTATGAACATACCACTAGTTTAGATAGATACTGGAGAAAGAGTAGAAGAAAGAAAGGGCAAGAAGGAAAGTAGAGGTTAGAAATAGAAACAAATAGAGATGGTAAACAACAAAGAGAGGTTCAGGCCATGATTACTCCTTTCAGATCTAGTTATAAAGATAGAAAGAATAGCATATACTAGCAGTGCTTGTTTTAATAGAGAGAATAGAAAAAACAAATACAGTAGTGGTTAGAAACTGTTAGAGTAACTAGTAGAGTCTGTAGAGTTTTATGAACTTTAACAACCTCCACAAAGTCCTAAGTATATTAGTATAACAAATAAGTACAAGCAGTATGTATCTTCATAAAGTTCTAAGAAAAAAGTGAGGACTCTTGATAGTAGCAACTGTTATGATCCTAAGCTTGGCTCAGATTGTAACTTAGGCAAAGACTTGAGTAAGAGTAGAGGAGATAATCAAAATTGGTAAAGTATAAGAATACAGAACTGTATCTACAGCTATATATACTTAATGACTATGAAGAATAGATTAGATATGCTTGAGGAAACAAATTGTTAGGAGTACAGTATAAAGTATATATATAGTACCAGTCAGATGTCAAAGCTAAGCTTGATATTGCATACTTTTAGTATGACTGGTTCAGTGGCTGGTCTATTCCTAACACAAATAAGAAAAATATAATGAAGCCTTCACTACTACATAAGATGCTGACTGATAAAATATGAGAATAATACAAAGTACAGTTAAATATGATTCACAAATAAGACAAACCCTGATTGATATCTAGTAAATAAGTAGCATGGTTGATTCTGCATCTGATAGCAAAGAGTTTCACTTTAGTAGAATTAATATTGGTTGTCTAACATAGGGCAAATATCTGTAGAACATGAGTGTAAGCTTGCTGCTTAGTTGAGTTCCCATAATCAGTATAAATACTGCCAGTTGGCTGAAAAGTATAAACTTTCAGTTAAATTGCCTTTTGGCATAGTTGGTTCAGTACTGGCAGTCTAGCCATATTACAATAAGATATAGATTATAGTGATCATAATAATACTCCTAATAATACCCTTATTTTAATGTTTATGAATCCATCAGGGTTAAATTTCCAACTATATATGTTGCTTCTATTTTCTTGATAAGTCTTATGATAAGCTATTCTTATATGAAATCAGCTATGAAGAATAGTTCATGTAGTAGTCCTCTTGTATAGATTTTGATAGGTATTTCTCAATGACTGGTATTTACATAATGTTTCTTCTGTAAAAATTGATATGCAATATCATTCCAATATATCCTATTCTTTTCTCCATTAACTTAGATAGTTTTATAATGACTTAGAGAAGTGAATGAGATTGTTTTGACAGATGATTGTAGCATTTTCAATGCTTTCTCCAGATTATTAATTTTGTTGTATAACATCTGGATATCTAGGGGTAGTATTTTTCTTGACCTGGATATCAATATGTCATTAACAACACTTCTTTGTCTTGAATGATGCCTTCTTTTTGTTTTTCTTTGTTAATGAGTATAGGTTGTAGTGTATCTTAATATGTATTTAGGTATGTATTTTGTCATGTTTGGATATGCTGATTTATTGCTCTTCTACCTTTTCCTTTATAATGATCCAATTTATTAGTTAGTAACACTTGAAATGTGATGTGCTTGACATTCCATTTCTTCATATATAACATTTTGTAATTCTTTAGATATACTGTAGATATCTCTACTGATTTATGCTCTATATGTTTTTCCTGTTTGTAACAATGTGTTTTTGATGTCTACCAGTTAATTGTTTGTTGTGTCCACTAACTTCATGATATTCTGAAGTTAGAGTTGAACATCTGCTATGGTTTCTAGTTCTTGAATTATTTTGTAGTACTTTTTTGTTCAGTCCTTCTTTTTTTTATTCAAAGTCATAATGAGATCTATGTTATTAATAATGCAAGTGACATATAGGTTAGGGGAGGTAGGAGCAGTTATGAATCGGTAAGATATTATTCTAATTTCTCAGTTGCTTGTGTTGCTTTGAGATGTCAATTTGAAGTTTTATCTCTCTCTTTTATAGGTTTTGTCTTGAAAGCCTTGCCCAATAGTCTTGAATTGTTTCCTTGGCATGTGGTAATCCCATCTCTGCAATCCATTGATCATGCTAATTTCTATAACCCTTCCAGTGGACTAAGAATTGTATGCCTTATTCTTATTTCTTATAATTCTGTACTTCCTTTACTTTGTATTCTTTTTCCTTATTGATAATATCTGGTGGTGGTGTTTTTTTCATATGTTGTTCCTTGAATTGGAGTTTTCTAGATTGTATCAGCAGGTTTTCATTGAATATATTGTGTATTGTCTATCCTTCTAGTAACTTTAGCTAAAACACTTCTTGGCTAATGTTCTTTGTGATTTCAAAATATCTATATCTTTTTTGGTCTAGCTTCTTTGGGAGTTGTTTCAATTGAATATTTTTGGCCTCTAACTGTAAGAGGACAACAAACCTCAAACTCTGGATTTTTGATAACAAAGTTTATAAAGTCTAATATCCAACACAAGACTGCAGAGTTTGTCATATCCCCTCCAGCACTACCACTGTTAAACTTCAATACCTACCAGCACTCTTCTGAGCATTATCCCATGTTATCAATTGCTGTCAGATAAGTACCTATTTACAAACATTATTCTAGATGTTTTTATCAGAGTGTCTGACTATCTATATACTATTATTTCTAACTTGGTCAGCACTGTTTTACTTGATTGGAATGTATTCTAGAATTATTTAGTAAAGCCATCACCTTTAAGAGATCTTATTCTATTCTCTTAGGTTTTCTGGATATAAGTCTTGTCTTTAGCATAGTTATCAATATTAGCTTAGATTTTTTGGAAAGCAAACTTTATGAACTCTGTGGACTTTTGTCAGTTTCCCTAACAGTAACTACTATGTTAATTATTCTTGTATGTCTATTGATTTCTAGTTCTAGTAGTGCAAATCTTGTTACTTCTCCATTCTTGGTTCTATCTATGCTGAAAACCTCAAGTGACCTGTACATTGGTTCTGTTTTAGTCTATTCTTCTTTCACTAGTTGTTTATTAATTCTAGTGTAGGTACATCCTGAATCAACCAGTATCTTAAGCCATAGTTTCATTCTGTTTGATATCTTCATATTTGTATACATGTTGAGTTTCTTCTCTTTGTTATTTCTTCATTATGGAATAACATATTGATTTAGAAGTTTACTATGTATAGAGGTTTGTTATACTATACCTACTCCAAACCTCTAATAAAACTTTTTTCTTTGTCACTATTTTCTCCATCTAATTCTTTCTGTATGCTTCTATTCTTTATTTTCTGTTCTGACCTGTAGTTCTTTGCAAGATGTCTCACTTTGTATTGTAACAACCACTAACCAAAGATAGTTAATAGTATTACTAAGTAGTCTTATAAGTGAGAGTTTTATATAGATCACAAGAGAACTTGATAAGGAGTTCCTAATGTATTGCTATTCTATTTGTACAAATGGTTTATGGTCTGTGTTAATGATAAATAGTCCTGCCCTAAAGTCTATACATTATCTATGAGTATACTATGAGATTGATATACCATAGATATATGTCTTGATGTCATTATTTTTAGTCCTTTCTATAATTTTCTAGGTCTATAACATAATGTTATATAACACATTATATGACCATAGTCATATATCTCTTTATTGTTCAAGAAATAAAACAAAGAAAAAAAGAAAAAAATGTAAATTAAGGAAAATAAAATAAAATAAAATAAAAATATTAGAGTCCAAGCATACCAAACTTTGTTATACTTGCAGCACTTTCTAGTTTCTTTTTCTTTCTTTAGCTTTTGGTAAATTTTTACTATATATCTGTAGACATTATAGTTGAAGTATCTAGGCTTCCTATCTTTGTTATAGTTATCTTTGAATTTCCAATATCTATAGGTAATTTCTGATTTTGTCTTATAGTCTTATCTGCCTTTTATATATTCTTTTCTGGCTAAAGTAATTGCTATCTTTTACTTCTTGAGTGACTTTGGTACTGCTATAAATAGATATTCCAATATTGTCTTGATTATATCACTTCTAACATTCTTTTTCAGTAAGAATATTATGTGTATATTATCAGTTTCAGCCTTTATAGCTAACACTTTGAACTCTATTATGAAGTCTACTATATACTTCTTTCCCTGCTTAAATGTTTTGATCTTCCATTTAATATCTGCTGCCTTGCTCTTGTTACTAAACATTGTCTTTACTTCTTTCATAAAATTATCTTCTTCTATCTGGTCAATCATATAAATTTTTATGATGTCTTCTCTAAGTCAGGCTAATAATGTAATAATTTTGTCATTTGTTACTATTACTCTGTTGCTTTTGAGAAATAATCAGATCTCTCTCCACTAGTTTTCAAATTTCATCTGATTACTATCAAACTATCTTAGGTCTGAGACTATGCTCTTTGGTATAACTACTTAAGATGCTTCATCATATACTGGTAGTATATGTGCTATTGACATCTCTTCTAATGATACTGGTTCTGTAGTTCTGTTTCCATCTGAGGTATATTCTTTAGTAATTTTTAATAATCCTAATATCTCTTATAATACCTCAATGTCTATCATTCCTTAGTTGTATCTGTCCATCTTGTCTGTTTGTGATCTCTACTACAATAATTAGTGTCTAGTCTTGTCTGTCCTGTCTATAGTTTCTCTTGTCACAAAATTGTCTGTATCACTGTTCCTTTAATAGTTTAACTATTCATCCATGATTATACCACAAAGTTATTTTAATAGTACTTCAACAGCCTAACTGTTATGATGTTCCAGTGACCTAACACTATACACTCTTCTTTTACAAGATGAGCATGATGATGCTTTACCAAATTTTACAATTCTAAGCTTGACTCAGGTTGCAACTTAGACAAAGACTTGAGTAAGAGTAGGGAAGATAATCAATTGGTAAAGTATAAGGATACAGAACTATATCTACAACTATATATACCTAATTACCATAAGGAATAGGTTAGGCATTCTTGAGGAAACAATGAGAGAGAAATGAGAAAAACATGATGAAGCCTTCACTACTACATGAGACATTAACTGATAAAACATAAGAATAATACAAAATACAGTTAAACATGATTTACAAATGAAATAAACCCCAATATATGTTTAACATAAGGTAAATATCTATAGAATATGAAGTATAGATTGTAGTGATCATGACAGCAACTATTCTAAATAAAAATATTTAAAACTCTACTAGAAGAGAAAAGAAGAGAAAAGAAGGGAATTTACAGTGGGTACACCTAAGAAGTTTAAGAATAGAGGTTAATAATAAGCTTGTGGTGTTTATCAGTGTTTGATAGAGTCACTCAAGAAAGATTGGGGTCTGGCAGAAGTAGAGTACTGACTAATAGAAGTAGAAATACCATAAAGTTTAGTATTGTAGCAACACTAGTCAAGATAACCAATAGACTACTTTAAACTATTTATACAAAGAGTTATGGTCCATACTGTTACAAACTTTATTTAGCTTGTATTTCCACAACCAGTGGACCAATTTTCACAAACTAAGTTATTCTGAAAAACTTCAAATGAGGGCTATCCATATATATGTGAGATCATGCTGTCACACATCAGTCACATCAGGTGACATGGTCACAGTAATGGTCACAAAGTCACAAAACATATAGAAGAATATAAAAGGTTTTAGGAAATGATATTATACAATATATAGAATATATATTGACCTTGAGGCAAACATATAGTCTTTAGGGTAGGCTAGAGAAATAGTTAGCACAGACCACCTAGTTTGGTATATAAGGTAGACTAGTCTATACAGAGCTCTCTATTAAGTTCTCTTATGTAACCCTATATAAGGTTTTGCTTATTAACCAACCCTAAGGTTTTTAAGTTATAATAATAAGTTTTAAGTTTGCTAATATCTCTGTACCATTCTTGATATTTTTGTATATCTTATATATACTTATAAGCTTATTATATTATATTATATTCTAGTCATATTTATTCTGATCTACAAATAATACTTCTCTCTCATCTACACTCTCTGATCTCTTCTAGTATAAATTATTTGTCTCTATTCTACCTTAGACATTCTCACTAGATCCTTGATAACTTTATAAATCTCCATCTCTAATATCTGAGAATTACTAAAAACTAAGGTAACTTACTGAGCAGTTTCCATTTCTAGTTTATACTGTAATGGCCTTATCCTGAGAATTAGCCAAAACTGACACCATTTTCCAGTGTTGGCAACAACATATCTTACTATCTTCTATGTTAGAATTGCAAAGAACAGACTTTATTTATTTTATTTTATTTTAATTTTTGAACTAGGGTTAGGGTCTAATGTAACATTACAAGTCACTGTCACAAAATGTCACACTATGATGCTGTCATAGTCATATCATCACATATGAGTGTAATATAATAGAAGAAAGTAAAAGAATCTAAAACAATAATGTTATAATATGTGTTTAACACATGTTAGTCTTAAGGCTTATACATGGCCATTTAGGGGAGGCTAAAGTAGTAGAGCACAAACCATGAGTAATTAGTATATAAGGTAGACCATTTTGTACAGTATTCTCTATCAAATTCTGTTATGTTACTTTAATACAAGGTTTTTTTCTTTGATCAACTCTAAGGTCATTGAATTGTAACATTTTGGTGGTTTTATCTTTTTAGTTGTTAGAGTTATAAATAGTAGACTCTATTTGAATTTTATTTTTATTTTTATTTTTTAAATTCTTTTGTTTTTTATTTATTAGAACTTAGGGTTAAGGTATGATGGTTATACGTCACATGTTACAATCACAGTTACAAGATCACATAATACAGAGAAGGATGTAGAAGGTTCTAGAACAAATAACATTATATTATGTAGCAACAACATGTTGACCTTATAGCAAGTATATATATATGTGCATAAATCACAATCTATAGTATATAAGATAGACTAGTTTGTACTTGGAACTTTATTGAGCTTCTTTGTGTTATTCAATACAAGAGCCATCTTTGGCCCTTACACAAGATCTTAAGTTATAATACTAGTCTTCTAAGTACTCTTCCAAAACATGTGGCCAGTATAACTTGTAGAAATATAACAAATAAGCTGAAGCCAAAGATTATTCTAACTCCTACTTCTGCATTCTCAAATAACACTTGACTAACCATTTGAACTTTTGAGAGACCCTTATCAGATCTTGGATAACAAGGTGTAAACTATGTCTAACATATTACTTTAGTAGCTAGTCTTTCATGATTCCATAACTAGCCTTTTTCTAGAGACTTCTAATATGAAGTCTAGTTTGTCTAATAGCTATCACACTATCTTTCAAGTTGCTAGAAGCTCAAGAAAGCCTGAGACATTATCTAGAAGTATTGGATCTTCTTTCTAATACTTTAGAGCAAGCTTGTGGGTATTTAACTATCTGTAGGAGGCTATTTTCTTATAGAAAAATATTCTCCCATGTATCATTATTTGTCACATACCTATCCAAATACATTCAACTATATCATAGATAATGCTTCTCTAATATCCATTTCACTTAGAATATCTATGGAAGAGAATATCTTCTTTCCTAATTTACTCATTTTCTTCTGGTATAGATTTACCTAGTTCCAATTCATGTCCAATCACTCCATAACTGATCATATGGCTTCTCATAATCTCTATGGAGATCAGACTCCATTTTCAAAGACTATAGTATGTTTAGTACAGTTACTTGTTTTCTCTAATTCTTGGATATAGTCCTAGATACTAAGTATCAGTATTTAAGATACCTAGATACTCTGTAGTTTCTCAGCTTGAAGATTAACTAGTGTAGTATGATGTTTTGGATGCCTATGCTTGGAAGTCTAATTTCCTTTATATTTCACTTTTTAAATATGACTGC
The DNA here is from genome assembly GCA_022457215.2 of Leucocoprinus gongylophorus. Classification (NCBI taxonomy): domain Eukaryota; kingdom Fungi; phylum Basidiomycota; class Agaricomycetes; order Agaricales; family Agaricaceae; genus Leucocoprinus; species Leucocoprinus gongylophorus. Next base: position 10,333 of record JAJOHK020000453.1, on the reverse strand, counting down.
TACAACATGTAGAAGTATAGTACATCTGCTGAAGCTAAGGTCATCTAGGATTTATATCCACACATATTAGATAATGTTTCCATACTCTTCTAATGTCTTCCAAAATTTTTCTGTGAATGGTTTCCTCTTCTGAGCATGTTCCTTATCTAACATTCTTAAGTTTCTTCTAGAAATAAGAATCTTATATACTCTTTTAGATAATATAATTAGGTTTCTTGTCAAGATTGAAGAATATGAACTTAGTTTTTTCTTCATTTTCTTTCTCATTTTATTTTTCTTTCAATTTATTTTTCTTTTTTAATTTTTAGAACTCTGGGGTTAGGGTTAGAAGTGACCTGTCACAGTGTTACACTAGTCACATCTGATGGTGTGGTCACAACATTGATCACAGAACTTGAGAGAAAGGAGTAGAAGGTTCTGGAACAAAGTGATGTTATACAACATGGTCACCATATATTGACCTCATACTTTACATATGGTCATTTAGGGCAGGATACACAGTAGCTAGCATAGACCATCTGTACAAGTATATAAGGTAGACTATTTTATAAAGAGTTCTCTATTGAGTTCTCTTATGTTTACTTTAATACAAGAGTTTGTTCTTTTATCCAACTCTAAGGATTTAAAGTCATAGCATTTCTTGTTATGAGGTGCCTAAATAGAAGGCATCTCCCATGCTTTCTATCAACTGATCAAAAGGATCCAGGACTATAATGGAGCACAATGCCATTATACTAAAATTAGATAGTCATATAACTGTGGAAGTCTGGCCTACAGACTAAGCACCATTGTATAAGTAGTAGGCCAATTCCAAAAAGAACTCCATTGAGTTCTTCTTGTTCTAAACTATATCTTAGAGGTTAAAGCCCATTCAACCCCAACCTTTACATTTCTCCTGGAAATTACAAGCTCTGATCAACCTCATGAACTTTGTGTCAGACTTGAAAATAGTGGACTTGTTTCTTTTCTATCTTTTTCCTATTATTTAAGTTTCTCTTATTTTTATGTTTTGATTCTTCTCTATTCTTTCTTTATCTTGAGTTTAGTAAAGAAGACAATATGATGCCTAGAAGTATCTATAAATATAATGTCATATATCATATAATATAGTATATACATGACTCATAATATTTAGAATAGGCTAGATGTAAAGTACATATGGACTATATACTAGAAGCATATAGAGTAAACTCACCTATACTAGAAACTCCATCAAGTTCTCTTATATAACCAATATAAGGTTCCTCTTTGGTCACAACACTTGGACTTAATGTTATGAACTAAGGCTCAAAGTGTTTAAGCGATAGAACAACTCTTGTATTGAGTAACACAAGAGAACTCGATAGAGTTCATAGTACAAAGTAGTCTACCTTATATACTACTACTCATGGTCTGTGCTCACTACTGTGCACCCTACCCTAAATGACCATGTGTATGACATGAGGCCAACATGTGTTGTCTATGTTGTATGACGTCACTTTATTCCAGAACCTTCTACTCCATTCTTCTGAGTCCCGTGATCAGTCTTGTGACTACGCCATCAATTTGTGACAGCGTGACTGATAAACCCTAACCTGAGTTGTTCTAAAAATAGAAAATTAAAAAGGAAAAAGAAAGAAAAAGTAAAATAAAAATGAAAAGGAAAAATAGAATAAAGTCCACCGTCAACGATCTTGACACTTAAGTTATAGCATTAGAACTCAGTATTCTTTTTTGAAGCTGTCTAATACTAAGCCTTCTCTTCTCTTACTCTCTTGTCATCCTTGACTGGTAGTTGTCACAACTACTGGTCTCTCTTAGTTTAGAAGCTGAACTCCAAGAATAAAGAGAAGCTAGCTGCTCAACTTTGTTAGTTGTGGATAGTAGTATTTAATTGCATGGTGCTGAGTAGTATACTTATATTATTTTGTGTAGAAGGCTTGTGCTGCAGGTCCATTGTGACTTATTCATACAGAGTAACAATATTCTCTACTAGAGAAATAGGATTCACTTCTTAGAAATATTGGGATACAAATTCAATTAGAATAGTCGTGAGTAAAGTAAGTAGTTAGTAAATAATGTAAGGTAAGACTAGCTAAGGCCCTACTAGCATCTACAGATATTTTGTCAAGTTCAGAATATAAATCAGAGAGCAAGACTAGTACTGGCTTCTTTTCTTTTCTCTTATATATTTCACCTCCTTCCACACTATTACTATGAATGTCTATATCAACATTCACCAATTTGCTACCATCTTACCATATGTGTTATGAGATAAAGAAGTGTGGGAAGAGATTTCCTTATATATTAGTGAAAGAACATTATTTTATTAGTCTCCAGCTAGAGAGAGAAGACATATGACCTGGAAGTCACATGACATTACATCATAAAGTCTAGAGCAATCTAGAAGGGCCTAGAAGAGTCTAAATGATGACATCAAGGAACATATTAACCATATTGGTACCATATGGTATACACATAATGTACTCATGGATAACACATAGACTTTAGGGTAGAATGCATAGTAGAAGTGTAGTCATAGTATGGACTACATATCATAGTATATATAGGGTAGCAATACAGTGGGAACTCCTTGTCAAGTTCTCTTGTGATCTCTACTTGATATCTTATTCAAAGATTTGCTGCCTTGTGTGATTATTGGTCTTTGTAACTAGTGGTTGCCACAACAATATGATTCAGCATGATAAAATGAAGCAGTTATAGCTCCTAATAAATCAACAAACAAAATAACTAGTAGTATTACAAGTATAGCTAATAGTTAAGAGAGTAGAAAGAATAGATAAAGGAGAAGAGACAGCTCTAGGGCCCAGACCCATGTTTCAACTAGAGATAGCTGAAACACCATTGTTTGATGGAGATGCAGAAAATGTGGTGGGATTTGTAACAACATGTAAACTATATCTTAGGATAAAGAGAAGAGAAGGAATAGTAGAATAGTGGATACAGTAGATTTTAACATATATACAAGGAGAATTAGCAGATGTTTGGATAAAAATTTACTGGAAAATCTGGAATCAGAGGATTTAAATTTTGTGTTAAAAGAGAAACTCTTGGTAGTATTAAAGAGAGAGTTTGGAGGAGAATATGATAAATCAGTAAAAGTAGCTAAGCTCAAGAGAGTGGAATAAGAGTCTCAGACTATGAAAAAATTTGTCTATACAGAAAAGCAAGCAGTAAGAGGCAGTGGTAACAAGAATCAAGTAGAATAGAGGTCATGCTAGGGTACAACAAAAACTATATAATACTAGTTCTTAACTGCATGCTAAAGAATTCAAAGGGGACAATATTAACTTCTGGAATTGAGAGAAGGGATAGAAACAATAATATAAAAAAATAACATCCACTTGTAAATACTTTCCTTTGTTAATACACTTCTAAACAGTGAACCTTACACTATGTAGCAATCTCCTTTGAAAAATCTAGTAAACAGACTACAAATCTCCTTAAGAGCTTCCAACAATACTATCCATATAATGTATTCTGAAGGCACCTCTCAAGTAAAACCTTATAAGTGAAGATACTAACTGATACTTATCTTGCCAAACTTTTCCAGACTACTGGAACTCTTCAAAACTTGTCCAAAAGTAATAGTAAATACTAGTAATGCTCACTTGATAAAATAGAGGTTAAACTACTCTTGAGTAGGGATATTTGGATGGAAGTTCTTTCTTTTACTTCTCTCTACTTATGGCTTATATATTATTCTAAAAATACAAATAAAAGCAAAGAATATAACCTAAACAGTTGAAAAGATTTTTTAAGATTTTGAGAGTGTATAGTCTCTCTTCATTCTCTGTCCAACACTGGCCTAATGGTCTTTTCCTGCTTGCAAGTACTAATCTTCTTCTTTAGTTATTTTCACTAATTATTTCTACTTGTGAGGCTATTTCTGACTTTTCTAGCTTCTGATTATGTATATTCCTATCTTGTTCTATCATCTAAACATTTGCAGCAATTCCTAATCATACTTATGAGTGTCCATTCTTTGTAGCTAGTTTCTTACAAGTGCTGTGGCATCTCATATTCCTAAAGAGCTTGTTTTCTGAGATCTAGTTTGTTTAAAGGTTACCACATCATCTCTTGAGTTAGTTTCTACTTGAGAGAGTTTAAGATATCATCTAGGAGTATCAAGTCTTCTCACTAAAGCCTTTAAATAGATCTTAAATGTTCTAAGAGTGTGTTTTCTCACAAAAAAGCATTTTCCAGTGCAACATTTATATTCCTCACATATATTGGTCTTTCAATTTTCTTCAACTTAAATCTCTGCTTTCTCATGAATTTTGAACTTATAACTGAACCTGTCATCTCAGTATCCAACAATTCTTCCACTGTTACTCCTTCTTGTATGTTAATTTTTCAAGCCCAATCTTCACCATCACTTCTCTTAACAGATTCCTATCTAAGTTGCATATGGATATATAATTCATTACTCTACTACTAAGTATTGCAAACTTATTATAGTCAGAACCTAGTTAAGGACTACTAGATTCTCTTCCTCTTTTGAATTGTCTATGTTACAATTGTTCTCATACTCCATTCTTCTTTCCTATCCTACAAATCTCCAATTTTTATAGTATATTACCAGATACTCAAATTCTCTGTAGTTGTAACAGTTTCTTTCTTAGTTTATCTCCATAACATATAAGTCATGTCTTGGCACAAACCATGCTTAATGTTGTTGTGGGTTTACCATTACTATATTTGTTCTTTTTATCTCTTTCATTGGAGTAGGTCCCATTGATATCTAGTAAAATCTTTGTCTCATAGACCAAACTTAAGGCTGTGGTAATGGTTGTCCTTGTACTCTTCTAGCATTTTATGGCATATTTGATCTTGATGTATGCTTAAGTCTTTCTTTTGCCTCTTAGCCTCTCCTCTTCCTATTTGCTCTTTCTCCAGTATCCATTCAAATTAATTGCTCTTTCATACCACTGTCCAATGTCTCAAGAAGTTTATTCTGTCTCTATAAGCTTGTATTTGATGACACTATTTATTTCTCTCTTGAATTCTTTAACTAATACCTGACTTTCATATCTACTATTGTTATAGCGCAAGAATGTGGACAGACTTTAGGGTTAGGGTTAGGACAGAGTAAAGATATTGTAGTAGTATTTTATTAGTCTACAACAGACAAAGGAATAGAAGATGGGCATGTGACCTGGAAGTCATATGATAGAGTCTAGAGTGGTCTGGAAGGACTTAGGGTCTAGAAGAATCGGAAAGAGTCTAGAAGGAGTTAGGGTTAGGAGGTGACATCAAGGGACATGGGTTCCTCATGGTGTGCACATGTATAGCGGAGATTAAAGGTATGATGTCAAGGCACATGTAGGAAGCATGGTGGCCTTAAGGTAGACGCATAGAGGATGAGTAATGGACATGAGGTAGAGGCATAGACTTAAGGGCTGGACAGATATTGTTGTAGTACAGACCACAATGTAATAGTATAAATAGAGGAGTAATGCAGCGAGGGCTCCTTGTCGAGTTCTCTTATAATTCCCCCACTCTTTACTTGATAGCCCATTGGAGAGCTTTGCTTGTTGTGAGATCATTTGTTCTTGAGTGACGAGTGGTTGCTACAACAACTATTATATTAGAAAATACTTTTTTGTCAAAACAAGTACTCTCATAAGGTTTCAAGTATATATCAGTTTGAGAGATGATATAGTAGCTATTAATCAAACCAAATCTTAGTTAGAAGAGATCTTTAGAGACAAGAAATGCCACTTATTAATGACTAGCTACAAAGTATGTATACTCACAAGAGTATTTTACCAGGTTATAAATCTTTAAATAGTCAAATATATCAGAATTGCAAAGCTTAGATATGAGTTTTTTTTAATATCTTTTCTATTTTAATTTTTCTTTTGTATTATTTTCTATTCTTGGAACTGGATTAGGGTTTAAGTGTGATATCACAGTCACACTGTTATACAATGATTACACAATGTGTCATGCAAGTCATATATCACATGACATGATTATGGAATTATAGAGTATATAATAAAAGATTTGAGAATAATAACATCATATCATATACATAATACATGTTGACCTTATAGCTAATATATGGTCATTTAGGGTAGGCTAAAGAAGTAGAGCACAGACCATCAGTAGTTAATATATAAAGATAGTGTCACAAACTTTATTCAGCTTGTATCTCCACAACTAGTGAACTGATTTTCACAAACTAAGTTGCACTGTAAAGCCCCAAATAAGGGCTATCTGCACATATGTGGGATGTACAAAAGCAATAACAAATGACTGAGATATCAGACCATCAGTAGCTATAAAAGCTTTGTTTGCTAATATCTCATGAATAGCTAAATGGATTTGCATAATCAAACTTGTGTTGAAAAGTGCTCATTAATTTGTTATCTCAAAGTGATAAGTATTGGTAGAGATACAAGTGTATCAATGTAGTGACATAATTAGTTATCTTCTAAAATTAGTCTGACAGCTACTATGACAGATGACAGCTCCCATCAGGTATGAGTTTTGATCATATAATACCAACAGCTTGCACATAGACCATTACTCTTTTGTATATATATCTCTGTATCTAAGGATTAGATCTTAGACTTAACAACATCAATTATCATCAATTTATATCAATCTTTATCCTTTATTATCTATATTGATCTTAATCATTATTGTCATTATTATTAAACTTCTGAACCACTCCTAAATCTCTGAGAGTACACCCAAGGTTTAGATATCACAAATAAGTGAGTAGTTTATTTTGTAATAAGTAGATACACTGTATTCAGAACTCTATTAAGTTCTCTTGTATTAACTCTATATTATATGCCAAGTTTATCCATTTAGAAAATACATTTCTATAGTAATACTGCTTATCAACCCTAAAAGTCCATTTTCTTTACAATACACCCTTACAGTGGTAATATAACAATCTAGGTATTCCATTTTCTATAATTGAAATACTTCTATCTGATTCAGTTTTCTATGGTAGAGTCATACTTCTGTTAGTGTTCCACTACTGAAACCTCTACTTAGGGTAATAGAGGCTATACCATTGAAATCCTGAGCATCTTCTATTGTATCTCTTTGTATATAATACTAGTAGTTATACTATAATTTGCTAGTCTGATAATTGATGAAGATAACTCTTATTGAACTCAATCCCTAGTGTTCAATGGCAACACACCAATCAATACTCATTCTCATTCCAGACTTCTTCCTTCTATCAGAAATTACAACCACATGGCAGACAGATAGCACAGTACATAAGCTGAAGCTAAGGTTGTTCCACAAAGTCTACACATCTCTAAGTCTATCTTGTGGACTTTTACTCCCAGCATGAACCATGCCTAACACTCTAATATTCTATTCATTGATCAGCCCTAAGGTCTTTGAGTCATAACAAAATAAGATAGGAATACATTAGATTGGAAGCTGATAGAATCCAGAATAGTAGAGTAAGTAGGAATAGCCATAAAAATAGTAAAGAAAGAATGGAATGGGCTCTTATAAGTAAGAATCAATCATTGGATTGGTATCAGGTTATAGATGAAAAGATAGCCATATTCTTGTAAGATTTTGAAAAGCTTCATTATAGTTTCAGTTTCCATTCTCTAGATTTATTCTTTATATTTTTAGAAAAATATATAAGCCATAAGTAGAGAGGAGTAAAAAAAAAAGGACTCCCATCCAAATATCCCCGCTCAAGAGCAGTTTAACCTCTATTTTATCAAGTGACCATTACTAGTATTTATTATCACTTTTGGACAAACTTTGGAGAGTTCTAATAGCCTGGAAAAGTCTCTGGTTGATTATCCATAGTATTCCAAGCTTCACATCTAAAAAAAGGAGAAGTGATCATAGGAGCTCTCTATCATCCATCATGGATGCTATTTATAAGATTATTGCATATTGAGAATGATTATCCAAGAGTTCTTACTTACATCAATATCAAGCTAATGAGATTATATTTCTTGTTCAGAAAAGACATTTTTAACCATAACGACATTAATCTCATTTTCTTTTTTTAATTGAGGTATTATGTATTTCATTATTAATGTTTATTCAGATAACCAACAATTTGCCTTAAAGTATCTAAAGGATACCAAGGTGAATGAACTTGAATAACATCTTAATTATTGTAGAAGATTTCAATATTAGAGACAATAATTGGAACTCCTCTTATCTGTATCATTTAATATATATAGATACTCTTAGGGAAATAGCTGACAGTTTTAATCTAGAACTATCATTATCTATAAATCAATTATCTACCCAATATACAGATAACTCTTAAGAATCAAATTCAGTTCTAGATCTAATGTTTCTCTGTACAAATGCAGAGGAATTTAATAATCATACAATCTCACTGGATAAATGAAGCCTATCAGATTATGTCCTATTATCAATCTATATTACCATTGGAAAAGAATCCATCTGGAAAAAAAGCAAGCTATTGTCAAGAAAAAAGAGAATTTGTCAACAAACTGAGGAACAGAATAAGTTATATTGACATGTTGAATATCAGCAGTCAAGAAATATTTGAAGAATTAGCTTAAGAATTTGCTTCTACTATAGAGGAACTTTGGTATAAATATTTTAAAAATGTCAATATCACTAAATGCTCTAAGTTATGGTGGAATAAGGAGTACAACAGGAATTTGACTGAGTATTGGACACTCAGAAGAAGATCTGACTGGATCAAATACAGGTCAACAGTCAAAATAGCTAAACAAATTTTCTTTGACAACAGAATTTAAGAAATTACATCAACCAACAAAAATCTATGGAATCTGATGAATTGGCTCATAAAACACAAGCTGTAAGAGGACCATAAACTTCAAATTCTAATTCCAAAAACTCAGAGTTTACAACACTAGCTTCTATATCTAAAGTCCAATCCCAAAAAAATAAAGATTCCTATACCTTCTCTAGTATTCTTGCTACTTAGCCCCAACCACTGCTTGCATCCTCCTAATCATTGCTACATATCTCTAGTCAACATCAGATAGATATTTATTATTTTTGAACATTATTCTGGATGTTTCTATCAAAGTGCCTAACTACTCAAACATTATCATTCCTTGCTTAATCAGCACTATTCTGTTAGATTAGAATGTATTCTAGAGTACTTAATATAGTAGCCACCTCCAAGAGACCTTATTTTGTTCTCTTAGATTTCTTGTGAAGCAAACTCTGAAAGTCTATAGTCTTTCTCCAGTTGTTCTAATATAAAATACTAGCTATAAAAGCCATCAAGTACAATGGATGTCTATGTAACAATTTGGATGAATTGTGGTAAGCTTTGCATCAATCCTATAATGCAGCTCAAGATAGACTGATTAATATTCATCTTTTGGATGAAGTTTTATCACTGTTACAATTGATATCTTATGGTTTATAGATAGTTGCTTTATAGACAACAAGTATTGGAGTTCTTCTTTATTATAACTCAATGGTCAGCTGCACTGTGTGTCAACAATATATAGGATTAGTTAGTGCCTCATGTACTAGTAAAGGCCTCTTCATGTTTTCTGACTCATTTTCTCATTCCTAATGTATGTATTTCTCATGGTCTTTAGATATATATAGTTGCAGATACTATTCTGTATCCTTATGCTTTACCAATTGATTATATCTTTTAATCCTCTCAAGTCTTTGTCTAAGTTGCAATCTGAGCCAAGCTAAAGGTTATAACAGCCACTGACAGAGATCAAGCAGAAAAGATGTTATACTAGGGTGCAACAAGAACTATGCAACATTAGCCCTTAACTGTGTACTAGAGAATTCAAAGAGAACATTATTAGTGTCAGAATTTAATAGAAGATATAGAAACAATAATATAGAAAATAATTGTCAAGTTCACAAATGATGGACTTAATTTCTCTTTATTTCATTTTCCATTCTCATTTTCTTTTCATTTTATTTTCTTATTTTTCTATTTTTAGAACATAGGGTTAGGGTTAGGCCACAAGACCCAGAGAATGAAGTAGAAGAATCTAGAATAGATGGCATCATACAACATGAACACCACATGTTGGCCTCATGTTCTACACATAGTCATTTAGGGTAGAGTGCACAGTAGTGAGCACAAACCATTGGTAGTAGTATAAAAGGTAGACTAGTTTGTAAAGAGATCTCTATTGAGTTCTCTTGTGTTTACTCTAATACAAGAGTTTGTTCTTTTATCCAACCCTAAGGATTTAAGTTCATAACAATGATTAGAATACATAAAACCCTTAAGAAGGCTTTCATGAATGCAAAAAAATGAAAGTAGAAAGGATATTAAAAGAAATATACAAGTAGCATCCACTTGTAAATGCTTTCCCTAGCTAGCATACTTCTAAATAGTAAG